>QPKB01000183.1:0-59601 GCA_003546025.1 Camphora micrantha
GCTCCATGAGATAGATCCCTCTCTAGTTTTCAATGTAGTAAGTGGATTTATTTATTATTGGTCCACCCATCTATAAATCAGGTTCTTACCCAGATTGGTTCATAATTCCCATTATTTTGGATATCAAAGCACTAGCTTCTTCTTTTTGCATTGTAAAGCTTTGACTGTTTTCTCAGATCCTTCAATGGACGGGGTCACATGCTTGCTAAGTTTTGTTATCTCTCCAAACAGGATGTTATCTGGGAAAGGGCTTCCGTTATGCTTTTTGGCGTCCTCCGTTGTTCTGGTTCCTTTGGTTCAATGAAATTCCTTTTCTCCAAAAATTAATTAATTAATTAAAAAAAAAAAAGGTTCTTACCAAAACCAAATAATAAAAAAATCAGGTTTGCTGAGTGGGCAAAACTAGCTCTACCTATCATTTTCATTGATTTTGGAGTAAAGGATAGTGAATAAAATCTGCTTTCTATTATTCTTTTCCCTTGGTACTCAGATTTTTTTTTTTTTTTTTTAAGAGTTACTAGCATGAAGCCCATGTGCGATGCACAGGTTAAGTCCCTTACGACCTGAATAATATATAAAAATTAATATCCATTTCCTGAAAATCCATTTATAACAAAATAATTAAAAATTTTAAATCAACCAAAAAATCATGAAAATCAAACCTTTCTTCCCTTAATCCACGTCAGCATACATGTTTCATCTTTAAAAACAAAGGATTCATTTGCATTTTTACTCATTTTGAATACCATGTAAGAACTTTGAAAATAATCTTAATTTATAGAGTTGGAAGGCATCCCTTTGAATTGGGTCACATCCGCACAAAAGGACTCAAGAGACGCATCTTATTGAAAATGCACATATGTATTTTTAAAAAGAGACATTTACAAATGGGCACCAAGAAGGTGAACATTTTATTGAAAAAGGCACATATGTGTTTTTGGAAGAACACATTCACAAATGGGCCCCAAAAAACTGACGTGGCTTCTCCTAAGGCCATAATTGAGGGTTTTTTTTTCCAATCGCTATACAGCTTTTAAGAGAACAAATTTTTCCTCCCACGGGCCTGTTTGGGTAGTTTGCTTGTAAAGTGAATTTAAGTGAAGGTTTTTAAGAGCAAGAAAAGAAGAGGGGTCTTGTGAAAAAGTACAAAATTTTAAAATTCATTTTCTTGACTTTTTATCATTTTGTGGCATATGAAGGAGCTTTTTTTACTTTTTAAAAATGGGGTCGTTTCATATTTTTAGTAGCCTACATGATTTATTGGGCTCCTAAGTCATGTTTTCATGCTATCAGCATACGTGAGTGAGATGGACTTAGACGATCCGAACTCTATAGTAAAGACATAACTTGGGGTCATGTTACACTTCGTCCCGAGTTAATCAAGATTAACTCTAGCTAATTGAGATTAATGCTAATTAAATATGTTTAATTGATCTAATTGTGATTAGTGGTTAATTTAACTTGAATTAGTCTCAAATTATTAAATGGAACTGAATGAAATGGTTTTAGAAGAGGTTAAGTTGATTGAGTGGAATTTAAACTCAATTTAATGAATCTAAGGACTTTTTCGTAAATACGAATTTTCACGTATTTCGTCGAATACGGTAATTTTTTATACCATCGTGTGTATCTTGACAAGTACATCAGCTTTCATAATGTACTTGATTTCGTTTGACCTCAAATGAATGAAATGAGTCTTGATTTGACTCAAAATAAGAATAAGCATGATAAAGTGGGTTTATGTGCAAAAGTACCTTTTAAAAGGTTCAAAGGAGCCAAACCATCATTCACTTGATCATTGCAGAAGAAGCTATTACGACAGACCTGAGTTCTTTCTTCCTCATCGTTTCCTTTTCCTCCTTTGTCTCCACCAAGAATAAGGGTTTGAATATTGCAAGTGATATTACAAAAAGGAAGTTGATTTCTTTATCTTTTTCAATCTTCTTGGAGTTAAGAGTTTGAGAGAACACCCAGATTTCTTTTCATCAAGGTAACAAGTAAGTGATTAGTTATAGTTTCTGAAATTCCAAGTTTGAGTTAGATGATTTAGACTCTCTTTACATAGATAGCTCATGGGTTTTCATATTTGTAGTTTTATGATGTTAGGGTTAGTGAAGAGAGAACAAGAGGTGAAATTCATCTCTAATTGAGATTAAGGAAAGAGGGTTTTTGTGTTAAACTTTAATTAAAGGCAAGTGTAAACAGTTATTATGATTAGAATGCTAATTTACGTAGATTTCTTGTGATTTTGTTATAGTTGTGGTTTAGGCCTATTTTATGTTTGAAATGGAATTGGTCTGAGTGAATGGAATTGATTAAATGATATTTAAATGGAATAGAAGTGTTATTTTTGTGTATGAATGATGTTTGAGGAAGGGAACAGGAGGTTTTAGAATTTTATTGCAAGTATAATCAGTTCTTATGTATATATGCTTGTAATTGTTCATTAATTTGGTTTTGTAAACAATTTTCATTTGTTTATGGTATAATGATTAAATTGTTTACGGAGCAATAGAGACTCAATTTATGTTTTAAATGGTCTTTGGAAAGACCTTGAAATAAGTAGGAAAGGTGGGAAAAAGATCAATGTAAAACAGAACTTTACAGGTTCTGTTTTGAGAAATCTGCACTCAAATGTTCGAACTCTTGGCCTTGCTGGATTTTGGCTTGAAAAGTTCTACACCCGAACGTTCAAACTTTTATATTGAACGTTCGAACTCTTGGTAGATTATTGAATTTGACAGATTTTCAAATCACCATAACTTTTTGTTCGTACGTCGGATTTTGGAGTCCTATATATCGATGGAAAGCTTTTTGAACGTAAAATCTAATAGTCTATAGTTTCAATCGATTGGATGACTCAAAAATGAGTCCGGACTGAGGTGACTTCATTTGAATCAAAAGCTTTTCCTATGTATTAAATAGGTCTATACATTAGTCTTGAGACTAATTATAAAGTAATTGAGAGTTATTAAACTTAATGGACAATGAAAAGGAGAATTATCGATAACTTTAAACATTGTTTCAATAATGTATTAATTGTTCATTTGTTATGAACTAAGCCTCCATGGGTGTTAATTAAGGGGACTTTAATATACAAATTTTATAAAATGTGGTGTCTATCGAAAATAACATGTACATTAAATAACTGAAAATTACACTTGAATGGTTGGTTAGAATTGAAATGAAATGATTAATGATTGAGGTTTATTCCTTCAAATGTCTTAAGTGACTTGTATATTGAATTGAATTCTAAACGATTTAACTGTGTTTACTCGAGTCTGGCACTACATAGCTATTTGATCATTAAGAGCTGTTTTTACTGCAATAGATAATTTGGGAGTATTCCGCAGCTCCATGGTGATGTTAGTAGTCCCTAGCCCGAGCACTGATAAATCCCATAATAAATATTATTGTATTTCCTTCCTTTAGGGAAGATGATTCCTTTCGTGTGGAAGATGTGATTCCTTCCGTTTTAAGAAGATGTGATATGAAATGGTATTGCAATTTGCCAACTTTGTAAGTGACTCTTATTGGTTCTGAATTATGTCTGTATTTGTCTAATGTTAAGTTTAGACAGATTAAATGTGTATTTTAGCATATGAAATCATATATCTATTTATAAATTTGCTGAATTGTCATATTTACAGTGTTATTGATGACATTACAGGCCCAACTGCCCGTGCCGATCCTACCGAGGCTGCAGCGCCAGCGGAGGAGACCACTCTGGTTCCTCCAGCAGGACTAGTCGAATGGGACAAACGCAATATCTTATGAGTATGATATTTGAGAGGGAAATGGAATCGACTTTAAAGTGGAATTGGTTCTTGAAACGTTTCATGTTATCATCCTTGCATTGTATTTTAAATATGCAATTGGATAACTTAAAAGAATTGTTTTGTATACAAAGAACTTGATTATTTGTAAATGATGTAATTAAATGTATATATTTCCGCATAATTGTTACTGAATGACATCCCTTATAAATTTCGTTTTAACTTCGGTTAATTGGGAGTCTACAACAGTAAGTATGGTCAAGACTCAGGATTAACTCAATTTTAATTATAATTTCGGGCTCGGGCTGTGACATACTTATTGTATGGTCTCAGAGCAAGTGAAAAGTTAAAACATTAAAATTCTTAGAAAGTGTAAGTACACGGCGAGGAACATTGAGTTACGAATCAAATCTTAAATTGGATTTGTGAGTTATTGCTTTCACTAAAATGTGATTTGCTGCAAAATCAAATACAGACCGAGATTCGAACTCTATTTGCTATAAAATAGAAATTGCGAAATAGGGACTTGAACTCAAGAACTCCCACTCAAACGCCTAGTTCCTTTTATAGCTTGGGGATTCAAGCTCTTATTGCTGCCATGGGCGGCGCTACATGGATCTTAGTGGGGTATGAACCCACTGAGATTCGGAAAAACTTAAAAAAAAAAAAAAAAACTCTTTAATTAATTAAAGTTATAGGAAGCTTTTGACCCCACTCAATGCTTAAGTTAATGGGTCATTTGTCTATCAAAATGAAATAAAAAAAAAAAAACTGATGGGCCCAATTTTTAGTTTTGAAAGAAAATTCTCTTTTTTAGACATTTTGTTGATAAGTCATCATTTACCCTAACTTAACCTCTAAATACGGTATTCTCCCTGTTTTAGAAGGAGAAAACCCTAATATTATCAAAAGTAGATGACAGATGTTGATAAAGGTCAAAACAAGTTTATTCGATTTGTAGAAGATAAGTCTTTTGTTGACCCCACTGACTTGAATTTCTGGAGCCGCCACTGATTGCTGCTACATACTCTTCACTGCAATTGGATATGAGAAGATACGAAACAAAGGCAGGACCTCCGATTTGCATGTAGACCAATTTCAGGTAACTAGAGGCTCTTTGGCATTCTTTTGTGCTGAGAAAACAAAATGAAATTCAAGTGGGCCCAATTTTTATTTTTTCAAAATAAAAAAAATGAAAAAAAAAATAAGACTTACCAATTTCAGATAAGACTTATCAAAATGAAAAAAAAAAAAAAAACCACTAATGGGCCCAATTTTTATTTTTTAAAGAAAATTCTCTTTTTTAGACATTTTGTCGATAAGTCTTCATTTACCCTAACTTAACCTCTAAATACGGTATTCTCCCCGTATTAAAAGGAGAAAACCCTAATATTATCAAAAGTAAATGACAGATGTTGATAAAGGTAAAAACAAGTTTATTCGATTTGTAGAAGATAAGTCTTTTGTTGACCCCACTGAATTGAATTTCCGGAGCCGCCACTGATTGCTGCTACATACTCTTCACTGCAATTGGATATGAGAAGATACGAAACAAAGGCTGGACCTCCGATCTGCATGTAGACCAATCTGCATGAGAAAATATCTATCTTGAAAATTGAGCGTGCTAATTTTTTTTTATAATAACTATTTGATTTATTCCCATGTCATTTTCTTCATATAAATACCTCATTTTTCGAAATAAAATGATGAGGGAGAGAGGGGCTTCTCCATTCTTTGCATTCCTAAATTTTCATTCTGGGGAGGATTATCGAGAAACTGCAACAATATGTATTCCCATCCTGTGAGAACGAAGAAACATTTGCCCTACATTTATAAAGATCCAAGAAGATCCTTTAGACGAAAGTAAAGTTACTTGCACTCGCTTTACAACGATCCAAATGGGTCATAAGGTTTGCAACATCAATGAAATTCTTACAACATTGAATGACAATTAAAGGGTCTACTACCATTATCTCGTTGTGCTACTAAATTGCATTAAAGGATTTCAAAAATTAACAGAGTCAAATCACATTTCACCGCCCTCTCACTCTCTCAGTTAAAGAGCAAGAAAGGCTACGCAGAAACCCATCTCAATGTAATGAGCCGGCTCTATTTCAAATAGATAAAGTCTTGAATAAGGAAACAACAAAACCATTACTAGGTGAAAGTGCATGACAAAACCTTAACTGATTTTTCGAAAGAACACCAGAAGCAAAGACTATTGTGACCTTTTTGTTATTTTATTTAAAGATGCCCCACGATCATATGGCAAAGGAGAATTAGAAATACAATGATTAAAGTTTCTATAAATGATTTCATCTCACCTCAACCACACCCCCTTGACCTCCTTTTTTCTGTAGTTGTGAGACCTATCTTGATTTAACCATGAACTAGCCAGGGCATTGACCTAAACTTGGCCTTTTAAATCAACCCAATGGCATGTATATAACACAAACTTTTATTAATGAGCAAGCAATCATTACACAATTGAAAGCCGTAGATGCTGTAAAAGCAAGAATCTAAATGAGCTTGCTACTACAAACGCGATAAGGACTACGTCAGCTTGAATCAGGCATTAGTTGTAGAGATATGTGACTATCTACGAGAGATCAGTCACATGTGATTCACTCTTCAAAATCCAAGGCAAAGGATGGACACCCTGAGTGTAAAAGATGATGAAGGACAATTGTAGATCTAAAGGAAGAGGGTGGTCTTGTGTTAGGAAATGATCTTTTTGAGAATTATTTCAACTGATATCTCTCGTGTCTATATATAGCCCTTTTGGCCAATGGGTGATAAGATCTCTATTCAAATTCAAATGGAGAGATGATAAGGGTAATAGGTTGGATCAAACTATTTCAATTTGAATTTCAATGGAGATATGATAAGGATAGAGAGTTGGATAAAACTCAAACTATTATTATCCATATCACCATGAGATTCCTTGTGAGGGGTGTCTCTTTGTGAGTGGGGTCCACCCACATGTAAATACAAGTGGGCCCCATCACAAATGCCGACATCTCCCACTCACACCGAAAAAGTTTCATCCCATTAGATCACTAATTTCCATCATCAAATTCCACAAAGTAAAAATGGACCTAAAGAGTGAGACCTCCACGATGCCTATTCATGGAGAGAATGTAAACTAAGTCACCATCTGACTAGAATACATCAACTCACTGACACATCAGCCTGTGCTAGACACTCGCATGACCACACCGAATTGGATATTGACTCATACCCTTGAATCGTGTTCAACCCACATACGTGCTTATTCAACTTATTGAGTAAAAGAAAAACTCTTTACAAACATTTCTTTTTATAAAATTACATATTTATACATATATAATTTTTAAAAAATTGTTTGTCTTAAAATTTTCAAAATACTCGATATAGCCCGCGCGAGCTGATAAGTATCGTAAGCACGTATAAACTAAAGTGTGATGTCAAGGGGTCTTCTCATGGACTTACGAGGGTCAAAACCAACCAAACAGCTCCTATGTCGCCGTGGCACAACCGCAACTAAAGTAGCATCACCGATCTTATCTTTCCTACGTAGAGGTTGGTATAAGGGCATAAGAGCCTCAAGAATTAGTTCACACAATAACCAACTCCAAGCTCAAGAATCACCTACAAGACTAACTCTCGCACAACAAACGGGATTCTAGGGTATTATCCCGTTGCTCATAGGTAGGTCCTTAAACACGCATATCTGTAGACACGTGTCGTAGTGTGAAAATGCATTAGCTCCATAACTGAGCTCATGTTAACATTGCACCGATTCACTACTGTGCAAGCAGATCGTCACAAACACAACCACACTTGGTTTTTAAAAAAGGCTATTGGATTTATTAGAGTGCGATTTGTTTGACGACTAATGCTAAGTCTCATTCAGTCTTGTGATTCACATCACCACCAATGCACACAAGACTGAGTAGGCTTTCCATACATCTGTACTCACTAATAAGATCCATATTGGCCTAATCAGCACAGCATACAAATGAATGCACCTCATTCTATCAGTCACTAAGACATCAAGGGAGGTCTTTATCCGTGCGAGTGGATGACCTCACCTGTTTGGTACCACGTGTGCATCTAATACACAAGCTTATTATTTATGTTGTCAATGTAAAGTATATGCACATTCATGAATGAAAGGAATATAACATGCATATAACCACAAAATAATGAGAAAAAAATTATTAAAATCAGTCCAATATGCTCCCACTGAATAAAAAGGATTACATATATTGCATTCCCATATGCCTTAAAGGGTTTGGTCATCAGGTTAGCAATCATTTCCAAATATGGCACATGAATATCACTATCTCTTTTGCTTCTACTTGTTCACGAATAAAATGCCACTTTCGCTTGATATCTTCTACCCTCTAATGAAGCTTGGGGTCTTTTGCCAAGCATATAGCAGTTGTGCTATTTAATCTCAATGGAATAGGATCACGGGCAATGGATACTAGTCCCAAATCCAACAGAAAATGGCGAATCCATACGGCTTCCATGGCCGCCAGTACGCAAGCAACATATTCGGCTTCCATGGTCGACGTGACCGTACACTCCTGCTTCTTACTAGACCATGAAATGGCTCTCCTGCCCAGTAAGAACACATATCCCGATGTGGATTTGCCGTTGTCGGGATCATCCGAAAAGGATGAGTCACTGTATGCCAATAAACTCAAGCCACCACGGTGATAGCAAAGCATCATATCTTTTGGGCCCTTTAAATATCGAAAGATTCGTTTGACGGCATTCCAACGAGCAATACCCAGGTTACTTTGAAATCGACTAACCAACTCAACCACATAGCAAATATCGGGCGTGTGCACAACATAACATACATCAAACTTCCTACAGCGCTGGCATAGGGTATGGACATTGCATTACACTTAATTTGTAGCTCTTATCAATCGGGATCTCAAAGGGACCAACATTGGCCATTTTAAATTTCTCTAAAATTTTCTCAATGTAAGTTGTTTGGGACAAGCCAAGAATGTGTTTTGAACGATTCCGTGTAATTTTAACCCTCAAAATGAACTGAGCCTCACCCAAATCTTTCATTAAAAAAATAATTGACAACCAAGCTTTGATCTCAATTAAAAATCCAATATTATTGCAAGCCAAAAGAATATCATCAACGTAAAGGGATAGCAACAAAAATTTATGTTTAAATCGCTTAATGTAAACACAATAATCTTCGTAACACATAGAGAAACCATTTGACATGATTGTAGTATGAAACTTTTTGTACCATTGTCTCGAGGATTGTTTAAGGCCATAGATAGATTTATGGAGTTTACAAACTTTATCCTTATGGCCTTTTTCCACATATCCTATTGGTTGTTTCATGTATATTTCCTCCTCAAGATCACCGTTTAAAAAAGCAGTCTTAACGTCCATCTGGTGTAGTTCTAAATCCATGTGGGCCACAATATATAAGATCGGACAAAAGAAAATCATACCACAGGGGAGAAAGTTTCTTCATAATCCACACCTTCTTTCTGTGTGAACCCTAGCTACAATCCTAGATTTAAATTTGTCAATGAAACCGTTGGCTTTTCGCTTAATTCCCAATACCCATTTATTTGTAATGGTTTTCCTATCCTTGGGAAGATCCACAAGATCCCATACATAGTTCTTACTCGTAGAGTTATTCTCATCATTCATCGCGAACATCCATTCCTTCGAGTTTGCCGATTCCATCTTCTTGATAAGAACATAGTTTGTCCTCATCAGTTGCAATATATTCATAAGAAGTTCCCACAATTTCAAAATACTTCTTTGGAATTAATCAACGAGAAGAACGACGAAAGGCATCATGATCTCTCACACTTACCTGTGACTCCACAAGATCTATCCCACTAAGACCAGCAAGTGGTGTTGGCTCCCCTTGGTAGGAGAAGTCATCCGTTTCAAATAATTCAATGGAAACCCTTGTCTTCATCTTTTCAGGATATTGAAACTCGAAGAAATTTACGTCACGAGATTCTTTTTCAATTAATATGCCGTTGACATTCTCATGAACTAGAACGTATCCTTTTGGCAAACCAGAGTATCTCATAAAGATACTTAGAATTGTCTTACGCTCCAGTTTATTAGGATGCGGGATAAGGACATGTCCTAAAGAACCCCATGGACGTAGGTCTCCCAATGAAGGTTTTCTACTGGTCCACAACTCATACGGAGTCTTTGGAATAGACTTGGAAGGGACTCTATTTAATATATATGCTGCAGTTAATAACGCATCTGCCCAAAAGGAAACAAATAAATTCACATGAGCCATCATTGATCTAACTATGTCTAGCAGGGTCCTATTTTGTCTTTCCACAAATCCGTTTTGTTGTGTGGTGTAGGCCATAGTTAGTTGACGATAAATGTCATTTTCATGCAAAAGCTTTTAAAAATTTCCGAAGTGTATTCTCCACCCTGATCGGTCTTAAGGGTCTTGATGTTTTTGTCACACCTATTTTGAACTTTTTTTTGTAAAAATTTTGAAAAAAATCAATTGCCTCATTTTTTTTTTGGAAAATAAAAAACACACACTACCATAACGAGAGTAATCATCAATGAAAGTAATAAAATATCGAGTTCCTTGTCTATTAACCACGTTCATTGGTCCACAAATGTCAGAGTGAATGATTTCAAGGGTAGCCTTGGATCTTTCTACCTATGCAAAAGGTTTTATTGATGTTTTGCTTGTCACATAAGATTCACATGTGGGCAACTGTACTTGTGTGAGAGATCCAAGCAGCCCTTCCCTAGCCAATCGGATCATCCGATTTTTTCCTATGTGGCCCAATTGAGCATGCCACTTTATAGATTCGGAACTTGTATCACGCACCATAAATGAATCAGAAAATCCTACCATAGAATTATTGAAATTCAAAACATATAAGTCTCCTACATTAATAAAACCCCATGCATAAATAGAACTATTTTTTTCTAATGGAAACTCTATCCCTAGTAAAACGAAAATCAAAACCGCCCCTCGCGAGTCGGCAAACAGAGAGGAGATTCCGCCTCATGCCAGGTACAAAAAGCTTCTCATAGAGCACCATAGTTTTGCCTGTAGATGTTGGAAGAAAATAATCACCAATTCCCAATACGATTTCTAAAGAATTATTTCCAATGGGGAGCTTGTTGCAACTAACATCTATTGACTAGAACTCCCGAAAACCACTCATATCCTTTGTCACGTGCTTAGTTACCCTTGAATCAATTATTCATCCATTAGAACTTTCATCCACATAAAGTGCTTCGGAACAAACCAAAGAGAGTGAAAAAGTTAGGGTGTTACCGTATTTCCCTTAAGGCAAGTTTTAGCGATGTGACCAAGTTCCTGACATTTATAGCATTTGGTTTTGGTGAAGTTTCTGGGCTTGTTATACTTCCGATGCTTCTTTTGGTCTTGTTTGGGTGCATTCTGGTCCTATTTTGGCTTCTTCCGGCGGTCTGCCCCATTTTGAAAAGTCCCATTTTAAAACTTACGTTTACGTTTGGTCCCCTTAGTCCCCGACCCTGATACAAGCTGTTATTTTGCAAATAGTGCTTGTCCAGCTATCTCCACTTGAACTCTTTGATATTCGAGTTCGAGATGGCGACACAGATCCTTAAAAGTTTTGACTGCCTTTGAGTGGGTCAAAATTTTTTTTATTGTGTGCCAAGAATCAGATAAAGATCGCAGGACTGCAATGATCATTTGGTCATCAGTTAGTACATTTCATGCCCTTGCAAGATCCGCAATCATTTGACTGATTTTGCGGAGGTGGTCCCTGAGGTTTACACCTAGGGGTCATCCTATACTTATCGAATTCCATGGTCATTACATGGGTCTTACCGGCGGTAATTTCACCATATTCTTCTTTCAATGCATCTCACATCTCCTTAGTCGTACCGTATGTTTCATAAGTGGGAACCAATTCAAAATGCATATTACTTAGCATAATGTTACAAGCAGTCCGATTATCTTTATCCCATTTCTCAAAATCATTCAATGTGGGCATGGGTGCAGTATCATTTGCTAATTCGGGTCGGGTTTTAATTGATTCCAAGGTATGCATGACGTCTTGTTCATCGAATAGTTAAATTATGGTCTGGTAACACTTATCATAGTTATTACTGTTAAACAGGCCCAAGGCCCATAACAGATCCAGGCATCTGTTCAAGAATTCCAGCGTCATTCACACTCTGCGACAGTTGGTATCACATTGGTGGCCCACCCTTGATCATTAGTTCATCTTCCAAAAACCATACAGTCATGGTCGCCTGGTACTCCTAGGATTATTGATGATTTTTTCAGGATTTTTTAGCATCTCCAGGTTGGTCGTTTACTCATCCTCAAGTGTTTTTTTGAAATTTACATTGTTTTCATCAAGACCGTCCAGTATCTTGGATTTTCAGCAGAATCAATTCAAACCCGTTTCAATAGAAGCTAAAATAGAAGGCTTTCCCAGATCAATCTTCTGATCTAAGGTCAGATCCATCTGTGGGGCCCACGTAGTGGATCTACAGCCATTTTCTTGGTCGTCTGGGGTGTTTTTTTGCCTTCTTTTTGTGTTCTGTGTCATCTGGGGTGTTTCTTTTACACAGGAAGCTTCTCTGTCTTTGGGTTAAAAAATAGAATATTGTTTCTCTTATCTGTTAGATCAATTTTTGATTCAATCTTGATTTAAGATGGACAAATCTGAGGTTACCTTGATTAAATTCACTGGAAAAAATTATCCTGCATGGTCTTTTCAATTTCAAATCTACTTAGAAGCCAAGGAATTGTGGGGATTTGTCTCTGGCACCGATCCTAAACCTACTAAAGATGAGAAAAAGATTTCTTCTTGGCATACCAAAGATGCCAAAATCTGACCTGTATTCTAGGATCTGTCGAGCCTCATCTGATCATGAACCTCAAACCTTACCCCACATCCAAAGACATGTGGGGGTATCTGCGGCAAGTGTACCATCAAGATATTTCAGCACGTCAATTTCACCTTGAATGTGCGATTGCTGAATATGCACAGGGGACTTTGTCGATCCAAGACTACTACTCGGGATTCCGAACCCTGTGGTCGGAATACGATAGTATTAAGTATGCAGATGTTGTTGCCGACGTTTTGATCATAATTAGTGACCTTCAGGCCTCTAGTCAGAGGGATCAATTTTTGATGAAATTACGAAATGAATATGACAGTGTCCGATCTGCCCTGATGAATCGGACACCTCTACCATCCTTGTCTGTCTGCTTGAATGAAATATTGACCAAATCAACCCACGTGTGATGTGTTGTACTGGATCCTGTTATGGGCCTTGGGCCTGTTTAACAATTACCATCTAACTTATCTCCCTTATTAAGGTCAGCAATGATATATTTTGAAGCCATCACTAAAATAAATAAAAAAAGATAAAAAAATAAAACCTGATGATCAATGAGTGCACAACATTGGCAATGCACACATACGTATTGATTGCCCTTTTTGCACTCAAATCATTCCGAGAATTAGTACATTGTAGTGAAAATCCTTCGTGCCTAGGGCTAATTCGGGGTAGTCAAAAACAATTATCGTAATTACATGGATGATTTGATAGCATCATGCAATTCAATACTACAATCCTTATGCAATTGTAAAGATGCAAAAAGAGTACAACAAAAGACAATATTTGGATGAGGTGAATCCTTTTAATAGGAAAAATTATTGTAAATAGCTTATTATCCCCCGCATATCTTAGGGTCCACAAAGAAATGCTCAATTGGTTGAAGATTGCACCTAAGCCTCCAACTCTGTCTTATCAAATCAAATCAATTAAGTAAGCCCCCAGGAAAGTAGTGGGGTCATGATGGTCCCGCTTAAAAACCACTTTCCTCGAACATAGACTGTCTCCCTTTAGTGGGACAAGGCGTTTCATGGAATCGACTTGATCAAAGATCGCAATTGGTGAAACTCAGTGGTCTTTGTCCTATTAAGCTTGAAAAACTAGTGACTACCCATAAACACTATAATCTGGCCCATAAAAATAAAAATGTGGATCCAAATAATGCATTTATAAAATGAAAAAATCCCAACATTAACACATAACATGATTCAAAATTTAGTGCTCAAAACATGAACAGTATGTGGGAGTCATACTTGGCTTAGTCTACTATCCAATATAGAACTACTATGAAACATATTTTTAAATTATGAGCAGAAAGTTTAAGATCATAGCAGATCTATATAAACTTTAAAACCGGGGCATGTGTTATTTTTGTGTACGTCCAAAAAAAAAAAAAAAAAACCAGTCCAAGTCCAGGTACCAAGAATTTTTTTTTTTTTTTTTTTTTTCAAGTCTGTCATGGACCAACTAACTGCTCCAATAAGGTGCCCAAATAAATGCAGCCAAAGTATGGCCATTGGGGTCAATTAATCACACAAAATTTGAGCCAGCATCTGATCCACATAAGGTACTTTCAAGTGGCCAAAAGAAATTCTCAAGCATTGGATAAACCAAAAGGACTCAGAAGGATAAAGCCTTATGTTGACACTAAAATATGATAACGAGGAGGCCCAATGAACTGACAAAACAAGGTTCCATTACAATGCCCAAAACACAGATCCAAAATTTAGAGTACAGTCCAAAATATAGGCTCTTAGTACAAGTCCAATTCAGACTTAAACTACTGGTCCATAACTTATGTTGCTTGATTAAAATTATCCAAAAGCATGCCTACAAGATGTAAAAAGTTTGTTCCAAAATGGATCTGTGTCCAGGCATAAGTAGTCCAGAAAATTGAACCTAAAAATGTCTTAAAACTAGACATGAATGGGCTTTGAGTCAGTTCATGGACTCATTTGTTTCATCAACACAAGCCCATAAAAATAGGTCTGAGTTCAGGCCTGAATCAAAATCAGGTTTATTTCTTAAAAAATATATATTAAATTTCCAAACAAAACAGCCACATGATTCAAAATCTGTTGGGAACCGTTTTCAGGCAAAAAAGGCTTTAACCAAATCCTAGATGGCTTAAATGGAAAGCATAAGTACACGTACACATCCAGTTTTTTATTTCTAGGATATGCAGGTATTTCCGATGAGAAATACAAGTATCAAAAATTTACTTTTTGATAAATCTAATATAACATCTGGCCATGAGTGTGGGTGGAGCCTTGGCAGCGTACAGGATTGGGGAATATATAATATATATATTATATATATTTATATATATATAGATATCCATACGATCATTCAAGACAGTATTTTAGATTAAAAAAATCCAATTTTTTTTTCATACAATCTAATATAATGGCCAAGGTTTCGGGTTACCTAATTCGCAACCAAAATAAATCCAATCCTCGCGTGAGCACGCCAATAATTGCACTGATACCAATGAAAGCCATAGATGATGCAGAATTGTCTGATTAAAAAAATAATATTAATAATTGTTAAGTTTTTCTTAAATCAAATAGTTGCGCACAACTTGCAATTACCCAATTTGGATTTCCAAAGGGTTCAATTTGGATCTAAAAAAATTTGGTTGCAACTGTAAAATTAATTCCCCATAGTTGGTTGTAGGTTCATGGCAATAAAGAAAAATTATCAGTTAAATGTAACTCAATTTATCCAAAAATATGAGCCCTAATGTTTGATTTATGTATGAGTTGAGGATTAGAGTTATTTGGTGAGAGAAATAGACTAACCATGAGAGAACTAGCGACAAGGCGTGAAAAAGATGTAGTACTCTTCACAGAAAGATGTTAGAAAAGAAGAGAGGCATTTTCAATAAGGTTCTGTGATGCAGGGGCGATAACAAGGTTTTGATGTGGGACAATTGATTAGTACATGCACATGGGACACATTGAAGCCCATTTAAAACTATAGCATTTTTAAAATTGACCTGGGGCGGTATGTAGGTCCGCCTATGTGCACAACTTGCCATTAATTTTATCTAATCATTGTCCGTTAAAATTTTGATAGGTAAGTTTCTTTGGTTTGCAATTTCATTAGTCTCCCAGCATCTCCCAACAATGATCTGTCAATAACAATTAAATATATTTTTGAATGGACATTGTAACTGCTGCATCAATTCATTGGGCCGACTTCTTAGTTCTTAGACTCAGAGTAGAGTCAAAGCAAAATGATCATAAATAAATGTACGTCTGAGGATATGGCTTACAATTTACATGAGTGAAAGTCTTGCTTCAGGACTTTAGCACAATTGAAAGAAAAAAAAGAAAAAGCTCTGTGAATCAATGGAACTTGGTGATACCGGTGGTACCTTGGGTAGGTCGCTGCAACCCTTCGGCATTAGTACTCTTTACTTCGTATCTCCTCTATCGCTCGCTCGTATCTTTGTCCAAATTGTGAAAATATGTAAAACCCCATACTAAATCTGTGGCCCACTGCATAAATTTATAACACTAAACTGTGATTGTCCTCCACGTAATTAGAGATTGGAGTTCTTTTTGCAAGCAACTTTAAAAGTAGGGCGGCGCATCAGAACCTGATAGGAAATGAGCTATGTCTAATATTCTCCATTCTTTGCATTCCTAAATTTTCATTCTAAGGAGGATGATTGAGAAACTGCAACCACATGCACTCCCATCATGTGAGAATGAAGAAACATTTCCCCTAAGTTGATAAAGATCCAAGAAGATCCTTTAGGCGGTAAGTAAAGTTACTTGCACTCAGTTTACAAAGATCCAAACGGGTCCTAAGGTTTGCAACATCAATGAAATTCTTACAACAGTGAATGACAATTAAAGGTTCTACTGTCGTTATCCCATTGTGCTAAAAAATTCCAAAAATTAACATAGTGAAATCACATTTCTCTGGCATCTCCATTGAAGAGAAAGAAAGGCCGTGCATAAACCCAACTCAATGTAATGAGTTAGCTGCATTTCAAATAGATAAAGAGCTTCCAACAAGACGCGACTCTTGTATAAGGAAGGAACAAAACCATTACTAGGTGAAAATGCATACAAAACCTTAACTAATTTTTGGAAAGAACAACTGATGCAGATGCTGGCTCTTTGATACCAATTGTAAGGGATAATTAGGCCAAACACACGTTTTCAATTACAGCCACAAGAAATCATAAGACACAAGAGATTTACATGATACAATAAACTTGTCCGATTTTACTATGCACGAATTAGACAACTCATTACAATGATTACGAACTCTATAACACTTAACATACTTTCTCTCTCTCCATAGGTTCAAACTTGCTTTCACCTCTCCCTTTGAAAAGCTCCGATACCACACGATAGAGAGTTCTCACCTCTCTCACAGACTCTAGAGTTGCAGATTACATCAATCTATAATCTCTACTTTGTTGAGCTCTAAAAAAGCCCCGGTGTAATGACCAAAATACATTTGACCCTTAACTTGGTCAATGGCCTACCCAATAAACTAATATGATCAATCCGAAACACAAGACATTAGCCCAAAAACAGAGATCATTGTGCACTTTGAATTTCCTTTTTAATTAAAGATACCCCACGATCATGGGTTAGAAATAAGATGGTTATAAATGATCTCATCTCATCTTAACAGCACTCCCTTGGCCGCCTCCTTTTTTAGTTGTGAAACCTATCTTGATTCAACCATGCACTAGTCGAGGCATTGATCTAAATTTGGTCTTTTAATTTAAATCAACCCAATCGCATATATATAATACAAACTTTTATTAATAAGCAAGCAAGCATTACACAATATTAGCCACTTGAGATCCACAAAATACAGAGATGATGTAGATAACTGTCGTCTTAATATTGTGTAAGCACACGCCAACATTACTTCCTGCATCACTTGTAGTAACCGGACGACCTTGACTTCGAGGATAGTAGACAAAGCTTAAACATTACATATACACACATGAAACATGGATAGTTGCGACATAAGGAAAAGTACTGATGGTAGTAGCTTCAACATTCTCATTCAGCTGGGGATATATTTTTCATTTCTTATTAAAAGCCCGTCCGCTACTTCCTCCCATCTCCTTTTTTACCACCACCTCCTTCCTTTTTGCTTGTGAACTTCTCCTTGTTTTCCCGATGCGACTTTTCGACCATCTCCTGTTTTTCCCTAGTCGACTTTACGTCCATCTCCTTTTTTTCCAAATTGACTGTACCTTGAACTCCCAAATTGACGATCCCACCAACTGCACTGATGTCCCCTGTGACTTGGGGGCTGTTCGTTCCCACAACAGGCAGCAGGTTCATCCCCTGCAACATCAAGCATAAAATGGTTAGGTAGTTTTAATATGAATCCTTAAATAGGTGAGACCCAATTGAAAGTAGATTTTTTTTTTCTTTGCCCAGAGAAAGAAGGGAACTCCATTGCATGTAAATGGGTTCATCTATCATTAATCAGCCAAATCTACTAATCAGGTACACCATACAGGCAAAACTCAATCCATCCATCATTATTATTGCTTTTGGACTAAAGGATAGTGAATGAAATCTATTTTTTCCATGCTTTTTTTTCCTTGGTACATTGAGAGAGCTGAAAATTGTAGCTCTTCGTTGCTTTAAGAGATTTTTTCGTAGTGCCCTTACTGTGGAGAGTGACTCTTCTAATACAATTGCTTTAGTGTCTAATAGAAAAATCAACCCATGAAAACTCCAATTCCTCTTTAATGAGATTCGGGTGTTGTCGACATCTTTCTTCGTGGTCTTCCGTCACGAACTACAATCTGCCAACTCTTTTTCCGGCCAACTCATTTACCAATGCTTTGGCTAAATAAGGAGTTGAGAGGGTGTCTACTTGGAAGGGTGTGATTATGTAAATTGTGTTAGATGAGGTACAATCCTTTTGTACTTCCGTTTATTCTCTTTTTGTATTTTCTCTCTCCTTTAATGAAAGATTTTGGTACCGTTCAAAAAAAAAAAAAAAAAAAAAAAGGAGCTGAAAATAGTGAACATTGCTTTTGGGCGGGGGATGTTTTGGATTTCTTTTACATCCAAACACCCCCAACTTTTTTTTTTTTTTTTTTTTTTTTTGCTATAAAGGTAATTTGTACTAAAAGGACGGGGGGGGGGGGGTTGGGTTGTGGAAGGAAAAAAATAGAGGAAAAAAAATCAAAAACGAATCCCACAAGAACTAGATAACAAAAAGGGAAGAGGGGGAAGGGAGAAAAAGGGGAAGGAGATGCCAGGACAGTAGAAGAAACAATCAAGAGCTGATGGCGATTCGCAAGGAAGCAAAGAGAGCACTGAGTTGAGAGCTAGCAAAAGGCTTCGAAATCTGCTTCAGGGAGGAGGAGATGGCTTCCAAGATGGTAGCTTGAGTGGAGAGGAGGAAAGGCCTACGATCGTTGAAAATTGCTTCATTTGCTACAAACACCCCCACCTAATTGCACTATCTTTGAATATGGACTTGAGAGAGAAAAGGAGAGAAGGACATACCTTGGAATCCATATTTTACAAGTGGTCTTGAAGTTGCAATTGAGAAGTTAGAAGCTGGCTAGTAGATCATCAGGGCCTCTCATCCAATTTATATAGAAAAATGCTAGGGAGACAATAAGAATAATAAACCTTGGGAAACTTCCTCGCAATGTGCTCAATAAATGGTAGCACAATGGGCTATTTGGAAAGGAGAGAGGGAATTTTTCTAGGGCATTTGGTCGGAAGTCCCTCAACTTTAGTTTTTATTGCAAACGGTCCACGCGTTTTTTCCATAGAGCCAAAGGTCCCTTTTCAAATTTTAAACAGTTAAAAAGTCTAGAGTGCCCCTCTTAATACACTCTGTACAGTATATACAAAAAGGAAAACTGGTTTCGCTAAGAGTTTCATTTGGACAAAAAAAAAGGGAGAAAATTTATTAATTTCGTGAAGATTATTTAACTGTACAAATTAAAAATTATGATAGATAAGAGAAAGAAAATGGGGAAAACTGATTCAAAGAAGGATAAATCATCCAAAAAATTTGCACGTGGGACTGGGCAAAACTCAAATAAATTTATCTGAGAAAGAGAAATCAGCCAGAGGCACATGGGATTGGGCAAAACTTAGATAATATTTTTCGAATTTGGATAAATTTGTTCCAAAATCAGATAAACTTGGTCCAAATTCGGACAAATTTGTTGCAAACTCAGATAAATTTGGTTCAAACTCAGATAAATTTGTTCGAAACTCATAAAAATTGTTCAAACTTAGATAAATTTAACTGAGTTTTTGTCCAGTTTATCAAAGTTTCTGAAAAATTTATCTGAGTTTTTGGCAAATTAATTTGAGTTTCTTAGAAACTCTGGTAAATTTTCTAAACTTAGATAAATTTTTCAGAAGAAGAAGTCTTCTGCTATCTGCAAGGGTTCTGCTAAGTGGTCAAAACAAAATAACCAGAAAACGAAACAACAAAATCTCCTTATAAACTACTTATTTTTCAAAGCCCCACAAAAATTTGAGACAGATTTACACAAATCAGAAAAGGGAAAGAAAAGGCAAAGACAACAACGGGTTTTTGTGTTATGCAAAACCCATCGCCCGAGAAGGCTCGGACTAGTCGCATTTTCATCGCCGGGCCGTCGCCATCGTGGCTGGTGTAGTCGGAGATAGCCAACTTCGATCTGCAGAACTCTTTGGTGAAGTCCCTCGTTCATAGAGAAGAAGACAGAAGGAGTTCTCCGGAACAACAGAGAATAAGAGTGAAAGGGGCAAATTTAAAGTTTTATGCTCAAACTATTGAAAGGGGTAAATTCGTCATGAAAATATATGATGTAACATATTAGGGACCTCTCAGCAAAATATCTTCAGCTGTATAGACTATAGAAATTAGAGAAAAAGTTGTTGGATTGGAGGCTCTTGAAAACCGTGCTTAGGGACTTGTGGCTAATTTACCCAATTTTTCTACCCTCACAAATTTTTACATGAAACAGCATGGTGGGCCACCTATGAAATTCAAAATGGATCAAAATGCATATGCCCTTTGTTATAGCATGGGATGTTCCCAAAATTGGCCCACCAGATTAAGCATATAAGCGATAATATATAAATCACAATTTTAATGCGAAATCATTATTATGATTAATTGCAAGTTAATCAAATTGTACATGTGCAGTCCAGTTTGTGTAGGTCTAAATCATTACGGAGATGAGCTAGACACGTCTTTTGTCCATGATTTACTACTCCATTTTTCAAAACATCCGGTTACATAACATCTTTATCATATGTTCTTTAATAGAGTCCAATTTTATTTACCATAAGAATCAATGATCTGTCACTTGAATCCACTCCATTAACTGATAAATTTCTCGAATTCCAAATTAATTGAAGTATTATGGGGGAAAAGAATTTGGATCTAATGGATAGTTTACATCTCGGAAAGGACGGATCTATTGTCTGAATAAAAAAAAAACATTATTAGTAATTGTTTAAATAAGTTTAATTCCAATACAATGGAGCATTGTAATTGCAGCGTTGGCGATACATAATTTCATTAGAAAAGAGGATATGGACAATCAATTACCTTTGGAATATTCTAGTGAAGACGTCCAAGTAGAGTGCGACACTGGTGTTGTGGAAGGAATGGGAAAAACCTCTACTTTTGATATGATAGATAAGACAGAGATGGATGTCAAGAGAAATTCAATTGCAGATGCCATCTGGTGAGATGCATCTTCCTAAGCATGGATTTCTTCATCTTATGTAATGCTACTAGTTTTTATTGGATTAAAGTGAATGAATATTTGTGATTGATATAATGGCTTGATGGATTATTATTGGAAGGTAAAGTATTGAAAATGAGGGTATTTTGTATTTTCTTTATATGAAGGTGTGTGGTGATATCTTAATTTTTAAAATATTTACAAGTTACAGTCTATAGTTTAATGTAAATTGTGTTATTTTCCAATGGACAGGTTGTTATGATGATGGCACTTGTGTAGATAATGTATTTATTCTTAAATGAGTCCATGTTGAATGTATTTTTTATGAGTCTATGTTGCATGTGCTCTTGAAAGATATATGTAGGGTGGAATAATATGAATGACTTTCCTTTTTCACGTAATGACATAACTGCCCTTGTAAATAAGTGCCAAACCCTTCTAAAAAGAAGTAAATAGAGGGTATACCAAACGATCTATTTAAATTAGATATATGCATTACCAAACACGTTTTTTTATTCTAGCATCTATTTTAAATATCCCTATTTTTAAAGATTCCATTTTAGATGGTCTATTAAAAAAAAATAGTAGACCTACCAAATAGGACCGTCCTTGTGAGAATATTAGACATCGCTCCTTTCCTATTGGGTTTTGGTGAGCCCTACTTTTAAAGTAGCTGGTAAGAAAACTCCAACCTCTAATTACGTGGAGGACAATCACGGTTTAGTGTTATAAATTTATGCGGCGGGATATGCTACCGTATCCGCGTGATTTTAGAAATTTCTTAGATAAAATATTAAAATATCTGATTTGATTATTTAACTTCTTCATTTGAGCATATACCACAGCACTCAAATAAAAATTCCCGATATCCGCCATCGACAGTGGACTAGGGATTTAGTATGGCTTTTAACATATTTAGCAATTTGTACAAAGATAGAGAGAAGGGAAAGAAAAAACACAAGGAAAGAGTTCTAAGCAAACCAGCGGAAGGGACCTACCTAAGGTACCACCCGTATCACCATGTTCCATTGATTCACAGAGCTTTTTCTATTTTTAATTGTGCAAAAGTCCTAAAGCAAGACTTTCACTCATTTAAGCCATATCCTCAAGATATTTATGAATAAATTATGATCATTTTGCTTTGAATCTCTACTCTGAGTCTAAGAAGTCGGCCCAAAGCATTGATGCAGCAGTTACAATGTCCATTCAAAAATATATTTAATTGTCATTGACAGATCATTGTTGTCTATAGAAATGAGAAATGCTGGGAGACTAATGAAATTGTCTATCAAAATTTTAACGGGCAACGATTAGATAAAATCAATTGCAAGTTGTGGCCATAGGCGGACCTACATACCGCCCTAGGTCAATTTTAAAAATGCTATAGATTTGAATGGAATTCAATGTATCCCTGTTGATCGACACTTATATATATATGTATGCTTAACCGCAAGATATTTATTTATGAATTATGATCATGTTGCTTTGACTCTACTCTAAGTCGAATAAGTCGGCCCAATGAATTGATGCAGCAGTTTCAATGTCCATTTAAAAATATATTTAATTGTCATTGACAGATCATTGTTGTCTATAGAAATGAGAAATGATGGGAGTCTAACCTATCAAAATTTTAAGGGACAACGATTAGATAAAATTAATTGCAAGTTGGGCGCAACAATTTGATTTAAGAAAAGCTTATTTAAACAATTGTAAATATTGTTTTTTATTTATTTATTTAGACAATAGATCCCTCCTTTTCGAGATGTAAACTGTTCCATTAGATGCAAATTCTGTTCCCCCATAATGCTTCTATTAAACTGAAATTCAGGAAATATACCAATTAATGGAGAGTGGATTCAACCTACCAATCATATGGTTCTTATTTACCAACTAAATCAGAGAAGATTAATTCCAATTACCAAAAAGACTCAAGTCAAGCAAATAATGGTGAAGACCACCTGTAGCATATGGAAAGGAAGAGATAAGGAGAATAATGACGTGTGTATTAGATAAGAGAGAGAAAATAACGGTGACGTGGGGGCTAGATGAGTTAATAATAATCTTCAGACATTTATTTATGGGAGAATGTTCATGTGCATCCATCCCTCACCATAGGGTGAGGAACACTTCCTTAAATGAGGATTTTCAAGTACAAAAAGTAAGTTTTCAAGTACATAAGTGAAGTACACTCCCTTGTCTTCATGTGCAAAAAGGGAAAGTGCCCCTCACCTTATGGTGAAGGATAGATGCACATGATCATTTTCCTTATTTATGATTATTTTGCTTGACTTGAATATCATAATCATATTTAAAAAGTATTTATAAATTTACCTATAATTTTGGATAAAAAATTTGTCCATACAGCATAACACAAATATTGCCATCTGTCTTGGAATCTGTCGTCGTTCTGTACCGATGGACGAAAAAAAATTGCCTTGGATTCCACTGTTGGACGGTACTGACTAATGTACAGCTGATGACTCCCGAGTCCCGATGCCTTGCTTAGATTACGCATAGCACGGGATACACGACCCCACGGACGAGTACTGGTTGTCAATCAAACTAGCTTGGTTCATCCATCTGTTTTCTAGCCTTTCTTTTTTAATTACTATTAGATTACTGCAGTCGAAAGATCAAAATACTGCAGACCAAGCAAGGACCATCCAGACCGTCTATTATGGGTCCATAGGATGATCTTATACATTAAATAGGGGACCAAGCCTTCTGCTCTTTGTGTTGTTGTCGTGGTCTGTACTTCTCTCTCACAATGAATTTATCTTTTCTAGAAACCAAATAATTGAATGCAGCATGCCAGGAAGGAGCCTACCTTGTGTTGTACGGCGTAAAGACGCGTGGGACATATCAGTAGACACTTTTCAACTAAATGATATTATAGTACTGAATGGATGATTGTGGTTCTTCGTTAGGTCTTAAGTTCATCCCCTTGACCGTCTTTGGCGAAGGTAGGCCATGATTTTGACCACCCATCTGGTGGGCGATACTGATGATATGTCGATGGATGACACAAGTTGGGGACTTCCACTAACTAAGATCTAATCAAAATCCATTTGAACGAAACTTTTTAATATGCCGTTTTTATCAAGGGTTGTTTCATACTTCACCATTGAACTCAAGTGACCTTTGACTACCCTCTTCATGTATGCTAAATTGGTGAATCATGAAGCTCCTCTATTTATTCTTACTTGGTTGATTTCTTTGGATTATGAATCTTGTAGGGTTTAGTTTACTTGTTTCTCGTTTGGGCTTAGTTGGATGTGAAGAGTGTGATTTTGACCTTTTGTACTCTCTTCTTCTCTTTTAGCTGTCTCGTTATTATTACTAGCTTGTCTTCGATTTGGATGTGGAAAGGAAGAAGATAAAAACTGATAGTGTGAAACAGAGGTTGGTAAAAAGATGCCTTCTTCTAGCTACTTTAAAAAAGAGTTCATTTTTTTCAGTAAGAACGCAAGAAAAAGCAGAATCTAGGATGCGTATCAGATACAGATTTCTACTCTCCTTTTGAGGGTTTGTTTATTGATATGATAAACAAGTGAAGTAGCCAATTGACATTTAATTGACACTGAACTTAGATGGGTTCACTTTGATGCATGCCAGTCACTAGGATAGGATCTTACGATACAGATAGAACTTAGATGGGTTCGGATTAAGGCTGTGGATCGCCGGGATTTAGGATCTCTTCATCGTGATTTTTTCTTTTTTTTCTTTTTCCTCCCGTTTTCATTCCTTCTCTGCAATAGAAGGGGAGGAAGAAGCAGAAGAGTTTTTCTTCTCTCTATTGGTGCACGAAAATCAAGAAAGAAAAGCCTCCCCCATGTAATTCTTTTTGGTCTCAGAGCGCGCTAGAAAAGGAGACAAAAAGGCACGTTGGTTCTTTCCTCCAAAACTACGCAACATGAAGGATTTTTTTTGGATGATTTTAAATGCATCCGCGTGAAGTGCCGAAGCAACCCACCTTTTTTTATTACCGTTCACAAGGAGAGATGGGTGCATTTAAAACCACCCCCTTTTTTTTTTTTATAAAGAGGTATACAGCTGGACCTCCAGCTCGGATTCGAGTTGTTATTGGGGCAAACCATTCAGGCCATATAGAATTTTTGTTTTTCAATGAAACTCTGCTTGCACAGCTGGCAAAGCTAGAAAAGCAAGTTAGGTAAGGGTATTTTTCCATTGGTCTAGGCGGTCACAATCACAAATGGTCTAATCATAGTCACAGGGTGGGTGTAAACTTGAAGAGCCCTGCTATCGGGTCCCGGATTCGGGACCGATAGACTTTTCGAAACTTGAAATAGGATGGGTGTATTTAGCATCTTCCCATCTCTAAACCACAAAATTGGAACGTACCACACACACGGAGTTTCGATTTAAAGACGTGTGGGACTCACATCTTTTGTATTTGGTCCTGAGTTGCATGTGGCCTACATCATCGTATTAATGATAGCATCTTCCAATTTTCTTGCAAGAGCGCGCCAAGGCCATCGGTCAAAAAGCATAATGTGTAGGAGTCATTAAATTGGAAAATATAAAGAGCCCAAAATCAATGTTGGAATTTCCGAGGAGAATTGGTATTTTGGTGTATTTATGATTAAATCAGTATAATATATATTTCGGAACACTTTTTTGGTAAAATTCTCTTATTTTTATTATGAATAAAAAATTTCAGCTAGTTAAAAAGTCTCAAGTGATTTTTTAAGTTTCTAAAATTTTAATATTTTCTTAAAATCTCTTGATTTTCAGTTATCCAAACTTACGCCTGAATTCGATCCACAGCCCTGAGATTTACACACCAAACTCATCCTATTTCCTAACCCTGTGTTTGGGAAGGGAAGAACGGAGGGGAGGGAAAATTTTAGGGGAAGGAAAATAAAAGGGGAGGGGAGGGGAGGGGAGGGCTTTTGTTTGTTTAGTTTGAGGGGGAGGGGAGAAAAATTTCCTTTTTGCCTCCTTCTTTTCCCCCATTTTTGAAGGAAAAATTTGGGGGTAAAATTTTTAAAATTTGACACCCAAATTCCCCTCCCCAACTTTCCCAAACACTCTCTATTTTCCTCTCTTTTTTTTTTCCTTCCCCTCATTTTACCTTCTTCCCAAACATAGTGTAAAACTTCATATCCTTTTTGTGTACATGGCCAATCCATCCTATTGTCGATCTTTGAATATAAATAGGACAAAGCCCAGCTTGTTCAACTATGAGGCCACAAAATAGGCTCAAATTATTTCAAATGGCCTAAGAACCCAGCCCAAACCCTGCCCTAATGTGATGGTTATGTGATACACAAAGATTAAAGAGTTTATGGTCCTAGAATGTCCTAAAAACTGGTAAAATGTAGTTCACAGTATAATCTTGAGTTGTGTTACACTATCCTCATACTCCCTTTTTCCTCCACCTTTTTCGCCATATTTGAGGTGAATTCTTCTTTGAGTTTTTGGTACTTGACTTTAGAGCCTGCATATTTATGGGAATTTAAAGAATTTTTGAATTCTCAAATTTAATGGAATTCTTGAATAGTCCTCCTTTGTCCACCAAAAGGTTAAAGAGCTGGAATTTCAGAAATTCCAAAAGTAATTAACCCTTATGGATGAGTTTCAGCATGATAAATTGCCGTGGCAAAAAAAAAAAACTGGTGACATTGTTTGGTGCAATGTTGAGCAGTGAAGGAGCCAGGAGTTTCTCTTAGAGGGGCCAGAAAAATTGTCAATTAGGAATGATAATTAGTGACCTTTTTTACTTTTTGACATTTTTAATTTTTTAATTTTGTTAAAACTATAATTGTTGTCTGATATGATACGGATGTAATCAATCATGTGCTCAATCAGACAGTGGGGCCTAGTCCTATTTGTATGATATTTTACGATATACCATTAGATAGGATGGTATTCATTTTCAACAATTCGGATTATAATTATGTAGATCCTATAAAGGATTTCTACAAACCTATAAGTTAACATATAATAGTAATTTTTGGATATGCAACTGTTGAAAAGTCAATATATAGGTAACCCTTTCTATTGCAGTGTTTTATTGAGAATTCTAACCTATAATAACATAATGGGCCAAAAGTAAAGTAATGGAACTGATAAGTAATAAAATCAAGTGTCCATAACGTAACCCTCGTTTGATTTAGCGGGCTATCATTCTTACCAACTAATCTATTCATTTACGTAACCCTAAATTTTCAAATCAATCAAATCTAAATCAATAATTTTGGTAGATTTGAATAACATGGCATAAAAAAAATTCCACAACGAAATTGAAAGAAATCATTAATAATAACATCAAGAAGTTACGGTATTTGAAAAAAATACATGAGGCATGAAGAAAAAATTAAAATATGCTTTTAAACACACTCATCAAAGAGGTATCCATTGCACACAAGAAAAAAAGAAAAAAAAAAAAAGCAAATGAGCTGAGCAATTACCAATATGGCCGTAGTTGAAAACCAATGCAAATGAGTAATTAGAAACCAAGAGAATAAGTGAGAAAAGTTGTGGACCTAACAAACAGTAAAAGTTTTACTAAAAAAATCTTGAAAAAATAAAGTTTTAAAAAAATTCAATAGAAGCTTCAATAAATTTAAAAATAAAATTTCAACAGAAAATGTGTGATTGTAAATTGCAAGGCCCGTGCAATGTCCAAATACAGCTGGCACTACTTTTTTTTTTATACATTTGAAAATAATAAAATAATGATATAGTGAGAAAAATGAGATCTAAAAATACAATCAATATGGAATTTATATAACTTTTTGACGATATAAATCATATATTTCTAGATATTTTATTATGAATGTGTACAAAGAAATTTCAATTTACTTTATATAACTTGTCAGGTCGACTTATCAGTTTCCTGGTAGACTTGACCTGCTAAAGTTGGAGTCCGGTCGAAAGCATAATCAAATTGATAACCTGCAATTTTATAAAAGATAAAAATAAAAAGTAAGAACTAGATGAGCTTACTATTCTAACCAATTACCATGAACATTATATGTTCACTACAAAATCATATTCAATTAAGGAATTTTTTTTTAATTATATCTTACCTAAGGACATTAGAATAACGAAACTGAGATGGTGGTTTAAGTCTTAACTTACAAAGAAGAATAACATCTCACACCAACCATAAAAAATAATGAAGTAATCTGGCTTGTCCTCAAGCAACAGGGATCAACAATGGTGGAACTATGATATGAACTCTGACAGGTAAGATTTACAGAGCACCCGTTGATCAATATTAGTATTTAACATGTGTTTTATTTTATTTTATAAGACGGACCACTATTAGGTAAAAAGAGGCAATATCCCTCCAAGAGTCAGCATTTTCTTTTGCTTGATACAAAGTGCTATATTTTATATCCTGTAAGAACAAGGATAATACAAAGTAATTATAGAAGTTTAATTAAATGGAAGCTCACAAATAAAGATATCCATAGGGAAAAAATATAAAAAAAAAAACTACAAATACAAATCTGCCGAAAGAATTGGACCTTCCTCTTAAGAAATATATAAGAATGTAACCCAAGTATTCTAAATCAACTCTTCTACTATGTTATGTATAGAGGATGGGAGTTCTAATCAAAGTAAGAAAAATTCGAAACGAACAAAAACAAACTAAATTTTTTGCAACTCATTATCAAATACTTATTATAGTTGTTAACACTTAAAACAACCACTTTATTCATTGACTCTGAAGTTAGTAGTAACGCTAGCATAATAAGGAGTTTCTATGAGATTCTCGTTTTCCCTTTGAGGAAAGGCATGATGTTTTATTGAAATATATGAAAAGAATAAGAACAAGAAGAAGAAGAAGCAACTTGCAATGATGAAAGAAATAAATATGTTAGAAAATGATCAAAGTTTTTCAATTTAAGCCTCATGAGTAAGAGCAATAATAAATAAATATATTCATGCCCTTTTATAATAAAAAATTCACAAAAGTTGTATATTAAGAAACTAAAAATTGTACTGAACAACAACAATTTTATGATAGCAATCTATAAGTCCTAGCACTAAATTGCATTTATGGAATTATCTTTAGCAATCACTGATTTCATAAAAGAACCAATAATTAGTAGTAGTAATCACATTATCCAACTTGTGATTACTCTTCCAACAGGGGTATAAATCAAGATCAATACAACTATTATGTCAGATTGAAAACTCAATTACTCTAATTAAATGAAGTACAAACACATGAAGCAAAAGGGAAAATAATATTAATTTTTTTTAATGGTAGCTTTCATTAAAAGAGAAAAAATAGGGGGCGGACATAAAATGAGTTTAAGTTTGTACATTTCACTTTCTTATTTATGATATTTTGTTAGTTGCTACTTTTTTCGAAAAAAGAAAAAGAAAAAACTAAACATAAAGCAATAAAGAAAACGAAGTGCTTGTATATATGGGATGCACTTAATAAGTTTTGGAGGTCCCGATACCTTTTTCAAAGGCATACAATTGAAGGAACATTATATTATAAATATATAAGGTTAGTGTACAAAAGATTAAAGGGTTAACATTTAAAAAATAATAACAAAGGGTTACATCTGTACAAAGAAAATAATCTCATATCTTCTGGAAACCTCTCAGAGCAATCTGATGTTTTTAACTCTCAAATTTCAAATACAAATACTACTCAAGTATCTTTTAGTTCCACCAAAAATAAAAAATAAAAAAAATAAATAAATAGAAACTATTTGCACAATTAGCGTTGTTTCAAGTAAAAAAAAAAAGAATGTTAATTCTCAGGTAAAAAAAAAAAGAAAATGTTAATTCTCTCGTGTGTAGTCAATTTGGTATTTGAATTATAACACAACCACCAACTGACCACCAACAACAATAACAAAAGTAGCAAGCTAGCTAATAACCTTTGTTGCGACTTTATGGCGAAGTATTTAAAGTGCCCACAAAATTGTAAGTATTAAACACCAAAAGTTAGTAAGTAAAATACACTTGATTCCTTTTCTTTTGATCCATTATAAAATAAACTATTCATTTTCTCTTTTATTTTCATCCCATCTTAGTTCAAGGTTTATTATTGAAAAAGCAAATGACATTTAAGTTTTTATAGTTAAAAGGAAGTATGTACACCATGAACCACATAATGGAGTAAATAGTGCATAGTTAAAATCTTTTGTTTTTCACAAATTGGCTTAGTTTATTAACCAGGGTGCATAAAATAGTGCCAAGAAAGACTAAAAAAACTTTCTTAATGATAAAATCTAATATACTTTTCCTTCGAAATGATTCTTTAATGGCACCATATCTCATAATTAATTTCACAAAAGACAAAAAAAAAAAAAAAAAAAAAAAAAAAACAACAACTGAATAAAAATTTGGAAATTAGTGAACCAAGTGATTCAATGAGAACCACAAATGAATGCTTATTGCTCTTATTCCACTCTTGAAGGGTTTGGAGGGGGTCGATTGAAGAGGCACTGGTCTAAAACGTAAGAATTTAACTAACATAAACTAAAACAGGAAAATTAAACAAAATAAAATGTCATATTCTTATACAAATATGGATTAAGTTTTTGGCCTTTTGAATATTAGCACCTGAACTGCGTAAAAAAGCCCTTCCCCTTCGACTCTATGGAGAACGAAAACAAATTCTAACAAATAATGGAAAGCTTTTCCATGCCTCATAGTATCGTCATTTTAGTTATTGTCTACTTTGCTTTTCTCAACCAAGACACTTTCTGTTTGAGTTTTCCATTTTCCTATCTCACATAACAAAACAATATCAATTTTACATTTTAAATGCTATGCACAATTTCATATTCCAAACATAGACTGAGAACTAAATACAAAGTTCTACCATAAGGAAAAACGAAACACGCACAATTTGAAAGCATACAGTTAAGATTCAAGAAATAAAACAAACATATAATTAAAACTATCAGAGCACGAAGGCTATCAATGGGCCTAACTTTGGCCCAAACAAGATTGAGAAAGAAAAAACCAACTCTTCATCATCATTTTCTGAACTCTTGTTGCACCCATTTTTCTTATAATGAAGATTTTATTGCAACATTAAAAAAATTAAATAAGAAGACACAATCAAACAATAATAATTTCAATAGACAATGCTCACTTACATGTATGGAAACTCCCTCTACTCCAAAAGAAGCAAAGTGTCAATGAAGAATCTAATAAAATATCTTGTTCTTCCTTACACAATTACTCACAGAGGAAAAACCTCATACCCACAAAATTTCGTGCATTGAAAATCTTTTAGTATCTGAATAAGAAGAATGTTAAAAGAAAAATGAAAGAAGAAGAGGAAAAAATAACAACATTAGTGATATTGATTTGATATAGATTCCAATCTTATCCACATTTTTCTTTTCTTTTGTCCACCACCTAAAAAAAAAAAAGAAATCTAAAGAAAATTACTCAATTTATTGGAATGTATTAAAATGAAATTTTATTACATTTAAAATATCAGCATCTACTCAATATAAGAGATTAAAAAAATTATTAGGATCGTGTGTGCCAAGTTTGGTCTGTATCTGAGTTCATTTGGGTATGGTATGGGGGTAGTTAGCAATTTTCCAGAGAATTTAGGGGGCTGTTTCGTAATTTTAGATTTTTGAGATTATGGTGCCGTTGGTTAGATATTTTTAATTCTTAAACTTTAGTCTTATAGATCATCTTGATCCGGATCTTTAAAACCCCTCTAAATCCAAGTCTGATCCAAAGTCTATTTTAGACAAATTATAAAATTCCCATTATGTCCCCATCTTTATTCATATATAAAATACATATACATAATAACTATATATATAAGGGTGGGCCCCACAACTTGCATTTTATTGGGCATGTGGTAGTGAAAAAAGTACATCATCTTTTTCTCTTTTTTAGACATTTTATAAGAGTAGAAATTTGGAAATTCCCATTATGTCCCATCTTTATCCATTTATAAAATACATATACATAATAAATATATATAAGGGTGGGCCCCACAACTTGCATTTGATTGGGCATGTGTGTAGTTAAAAAAAGTACATCACCTTTCCCTCTTTTATAAGAGTAGAGATAGAGATTTATAAGAGTAGAAATTGGAAAATTCCCATTATGTCCCATCTTTATCCATATATAAAATACATATACATAATAAATATATATAAGGGTGGGCCTCACAACTTGCATTTGATTGGGCATGTGTGTAGTTAAAAAAGTACATCATCTTTCTCTCTTTTATAAGAGTTGATAGATAGATAAGAAGACAACTTTATCCAGATTGTGTTGTAATTTTATTACTTGGTTGTAGCAAAAAGTTAGGAGGGGGTAAAAGTAGAAAAAGACGAAATTGCCTATAGAAAAAATTTTTAGAGACCTCCCATGTGAATTTTTCAAAAAGTTGAGGGTGGGGGGCAATTCCGTCCTGGCCCCCATGTACATCCATCCTTGATGATGAGACCGTGGATCCAAAAAATTCGGTGCCTTGTTGAGCCGATGTTTTCGCTCACCAGTAAGGATCCGAATTTCTCAGCTCCCCTTGTCAGAACACAAGTGTTGCGGAAGACGGCTCTTGCACAGATGTCGCCTTTAAGTAGCTGGGAATTTGTTGTTCTGGTGAATAAACATGGCATTTGGAAATGGCCGGGGTCAAACTGTCACATTAGGCCTATTTCTTTACTAGAATTTCTTATAAGAATTTGCTACGTTGGGGTTTTTTTGATATAATGCGACATCTTGTCTCCCGGCATATGACATGCCATGTTTTTTTTTTTTTTTTTACAAGAATTCTAAATTCCAGCAACCTAAAAGGTCTCAATTGACCTTTTGAAATTCTTGGAATTTTTTTCTCTATGCATTTGGTTGGAATTTCAAATGTTCCACCAAGGGGAGAAATTTAGAATTCCATCTCAAGGGGGGAGAATTTAAAACTCCTCCAGACATGAATTCTTGAATTCTGGTAAAGAAATAGTTTATTCATGGCCATGAATTCCTAAAGTACTAAATTCTTGTAAGAAACTGTAAGTTTAGTACATACATACGGGTGATGAGTGTTAAATATTGCATATTTTACCCCTCATTAGTTCATGTTTTATTAGCATCTCATATGCATATCATTTGTTTTATGCAGAGATTTTATCATTATATAACATTAACGAATTATCGGATTATTATGCATAAATTCGATTATTTATAGCGTATTTTTATGTAATTTCTCTTGTGTAGCTGGACCCCGCGACTACCCCAACCTTCCAGCTAGTGATTCAAGGTATCAAGAAGAGATTTCAATAAGGAAGTTACATGAAGAAATTTTGGTGAGAATTCCAAAATAAGAGGAGAAGACTTTATGGATTAAAGATGTCATTTTTTAACACAAATGATTGGTTGGTGTATTGGTTAGAGCTTGGATTGGTATGGAATAGATTATGGGTTCAAATCCCAACAACGGCAAATTATTATTTTTTTTACCAATCAAAAGCAAGGACAAGGAAAGTTTGCAAAAGTTTGCCTTGTAGGGCAAAATCCAAAGCAAGGACAAGGAAAGTTTGTTGCAAGCAAATGAGCCAATCCAATCCCTTGTGAAATAAAATGAGCCAATCAAATATCTTCAATATTCCTATAAATTGGAATGTGTTTGTGTTTTTAGGGCAAGAGGGGAGATCTTTTGACAAGTTAGTCTTTTGCAATTTTATTTTTACTTTTAGATTGTAAGTATGAGCTTCTTTGTAACTAATCTAGAGAGAAAGTGTGTAATTGAAGATCATTAATGAAGATTTGAAACTCTTTCTTGATGTTTAGTGGCTAAAGCTCTTGGATTAGACTCTCCTTTTCAAGCTAAGTAATGTAATTAGTTCAATTACATGCATATTTTAATTTAAATTCCCTACTTGTGCCTTGATTGATTAGTAGATTTTATATCTAATTATGCTAGTCCCTCTCATTTCTCATCCTCTATCTCTACACTTGAGGCTTGGATAATCTCAATTGATGCTTTGTAGTTGGATTAAGTTCTTTCACATAGCATGCTCTAAAGCCCTTATCTTTAATCTTTTGTAGCTTGATTTTGATGATTAATTGTTAGGGTAGCTAAGTTATGATCTAGGATCTTGGCTTTTGATCCTCTTTACTTTGATCCTCTTTGTTATATCATCCAATCTAATTAGGCAAAAGATTGCTAATTGGATTGTAGATTTGGGAGTTGAAGTAGAAAATGCATTGATTGGATTAATTACATACTTAGTGGATTTTGGATTGCCTAATCTCTTATTTTGATTGTTGTTACTTTTCATTGTTATTTTCACTTTTAAATTGTTAGATACACATTTTACACTACTTGTTTTAAAATCATATATATTTCACACCACATCTTCACCTTAAATATTCCATTTCTACCATCACTCATCCACTAGTTTAGTGTAGATATTTTAGATTGTTAATTAGTTGTTTAAATTGCATAGTTTACTAGTTTTAGTTTTTCACTTTAATTTTTTATATTAGTTATATCTTAGTTCAACTCTCATTTTAATTGGATTCATTGCTTGTTCCATCTTCTCTTCTTGAGATCGATAATTCGGACTCTTTAGTTCTTTGCTACTTGGCGACACCGTAGTCTTGCGGTTAAGCATGCATATATATATATTATATATAAGTGTCGATCAACGGGATACATTGAAGTCCATTCAAATCTATAGCTTTTTTAAAATTGACCTTGGGCGGTATGTAGGCCCGCCTATGGGAACAACTTGCAATTAATTTTATCTAGTCTTTGCCCGTTAAAATTTTGATAGGTTACTTTCTTTGTTTTACAATTTCATTAGTCTCCCAGCATTTCTCATTTCTATAGTCAACAATGATCTGTCAATAACAATTAAATATATTTTTGAATGGACATTGTAACTGCTGCATCAATTCATTGGGCCGACTTCTTAGACTCAGTGTAGAGTCAAAGCAAAATGATCATAAATAAATGTACGTCTGAGGATATGGCTTACAATTTACATGAGTGAAAGTCTTGCTCCAGGACTTTAGCACAATTGAAAAAGAAAAAGCTCTGTGAATCAATGGAACTTGGTGATACCGGTGGTACCTTGGGTAGGTCGCTGCAACCCTTCGGCGTTAGGACTCGTTACTTCGTATCGCCTCTATCGCTCGCTCTTATCTTTGTCCAAATTGTTAAAATATGTAAAACCCCATACTAAATCTGTGGCCCACTGCATAAATTTATAACACTAAACTGTGATTTTCCTCCACGTAATTAGAGATTGGAGTTTTTCTTGCAAGCAACTTTAAAAGTAGGGCTCATCGAAACCTGATAGGAACTGAGCTATGTCTTATATTCTCCATTCTTGGGCATTCCTAAATTTTCATTCTAAGGAGGATGATTGAGAAACTGCAACCACGTGCATTCCCATCATGTGAGAATCAAGAAACATTTCCCCTAAGTTGATAAAGATCCAAGGGCCCGTTTGGTAATTTTACTAATATAGTCAAGTGAAGTGAAATCAAGTTAAACATCCCATCAAAAGCACTTTTTTATCAAAATTCCCTCCATCTTTTTCAGAAAAAGTAAAAAAGCAACTACATTTACTCACTAAAAGACAAAAAAAAACTCCATTTCTCCATATAAAAAATCAAAAATATTCCATCCCAAATAACTAAAAACAAAATACCATCATAACTCACTTTTATTTTTTTTATTTTTTTTATTTCACTTCACTCCACTTTATTTTAAAACTAAATTACCAAACGCGCCGCATAAGTAAAGTTACTTGCACTCGGTTTGCAAAGATCCAAACGGGTACTGAGGTTTGCAATATCAATGAAATTCGTACAACAGTGAATGACAATTAAAGGTTCTTCTGTCGTTATCCCATTGTGTTTAAAAATTCCAAAAATTAACATAGTCAAATCACATTTCTCTGGCATCTCCATTGAAGAGCAAGAAAGGCCATGCATAAACCCATCTCAATGTAATGAGTTAGCTGTATTTCAAATAGATAAAGAGCTTCCAACAAGACGCGAGTCTTGTATAAGGAAGGAACAAAACCATTACTAGGTGAAAATGCATACAAAACCTAAACTAATTTTTGGAAAGAACACCAGATGTAGATGTTGGAGCTTTGATACCAATTATTGGGGATAATTAAGGCAAACACACATGATCAATTACAGCCATAGGAAAACATATGACACAAGAGATTTACATGGTACAATAAACTTGCCTTATGTCCACGGGGCTTGAGTGTTTTGCCTGATTTTACTATGCACGAATTAGACAACTCGGGGTAGAGAGCTCTCACCTCTCTCACAGGTCTAAAGTTGCAGATTACATCAATCTATAATTTCTACTTTGTTAAACACCAAGAAAGCCCCAGTGTAATGACCAAAATACTTTTGACTATAAACCTGGTCAGTGGCCTACCCAATAAACTAATATGGTCAAATCGGAACACAAGACATTAGCCCAACAACAGAGATCATTGTGCACTTTTAATTTCCTTTTTAATTAAAGATATCCTACGATCATGGGTTAGAAATAAGATGATTAGAGATTCTATAAATGATCTCATCTCATCTTAACAATACTCCCTTGGCCTCCTCCTTTTGTAGTTGTGAAACCTATCTTGATTCAACCATGCACTAGTCGAGGCATTGACCTAAATTTGGTCTTTTAATTTAAATCAACCCAAGCGCATATATATAATACAAACTTTTATTAATAAGTAAGCAAGCATTACGCAATATTAGCCACTTGAGATCCACAAAATACAGAGATGATGTAGATAACTGTCTTCTTATTCTTGTGTAAGCACACGCCAACATTACTTCCTGCATCACTTGTAGTAACCGGAGGACCTTGACTTTGTTGATAGTAGACAAAGCTTAAACATTACATATACACACATGAAACATGGATAGTTGCGACATAAGAAAAAGATCTGATGGTAGTAGCTTCAACATTCTCATTCAGCTGGGAATATATTTTTCATTTCTTAGTCTAGCTACAACTGCAAACATCTACTACTACCACCTTCTCCTTCTTTTTTGCTTGTGGACTTCTCCTCGTTTTCCGGATGCGACTTCTCGAGCATCTCCTGTTTTTTCTGAGTCGTCTCTGCGGCCATCACCGTTTTTGACAATTTGACTTCACCTTGAACTCCCAAATTGACGACCCCATCAGATGCAGTGATGTTCCCTTTGACATGGGGGCTGTTCGTTCCAACAACAGGCAGCACTTTCACCCCCTGCAACTTCAGCCATAAAATGGTTAGGTACGTAGTTTTAATATGAATCCATAAATAGGTGAGACCCAATTGAATGTAGATGTTTTTTTTTTTTTTTTCTCTCTCTTTGCCCAGAGAAAGAAGGGAACTCCATTGCATGTAAATGGGTTCATCTATCATTAATCAGCCAAATCTATTAATGAAGTTCACCGTACAGGCAAAACTCGATCCATCCATCATTATTATTGCTTTTAGACTAAAGGATAGTGAATGAAATCTAATTTCCATGCTCTTTTTTTTCCTAGGTACATTGAGAGAGCTGAAAATTATAGCTTTCCGTTGCTTTAAGAGATATTTTTTCAATGCCCTTATTGTGGAGAGTGACTCTTCTAATACAATTGCTTGAGTGTCTAATAGAAAGATCAACTCATGAAAACTCCAATTCCGCTTTAATGAGATCCGGGTGTTGTCGACATCTTTCTTCGTGGTCTTCCGTCACTAACTATGATTGACCAACTCTTTTACCGATTACCGATGCTTTGGCTAAACAAGGAGTTGAGAGGGCGTCTACTTGGAAGGGTGTGATAATTAATGTAAATTGTGTTAGACGGGGTACAATCCTTTTGTACCTCCATTTATTCTCTTTTTGTATTTTCTTTCTTCTTTGATGAAAGTTTTTGTTACTGTTTAAAAAAAAAAAAAAAAAGAGTTGAAAATAGTGAACATTGCTTTTGGGCGGGGGATGTTTTGGATTTCTTTAACATCCAAACACCCCCAACTTTTTTTTTTTTCTATAAAGGTAATTTGTATTATAGAGGGGGGGGGGGGGGGGGGGGGGGGGAAGAGAAAAAAAAAAAACAGAGGAAAAAAAATCAAAAACGAATCCCACAAGAAACAGAAAATAGAAAGGGAAGAGGGGAAGGGGGGAGGGGGAAGGGAGAAAAGGGGAAGGAGATGCCAGGAGCTGATGGCGACTCGTAAGGAAGCAAAGAGAACACTAAGTTGAGAGCTAGCAAAAGGCTTCGAAATCTGCTTCAGGGAGGAGGAGATGGCTTCCGAGATGGTAGCTTTAGTGGAGAGGAGGGAAGGCCTACGATCGTCGAAAATTGCTTCATTTGCTCCAAACACCCCCACCTAATTGCACAATCTCTGAATATTGACTTGAGAGAGAAAAGGAGAGGGACATACCTTGGGATCCATATTTTACAAGTGGTCTTGAAGTTACGATTGAGAAGTTAGAAGCTACCGAGTAGATCATTAGGGTCTCTCATCCAATTTATATAGAAAAATGCTAGGGAGACAATGGGAATTATAAACCTTGGGAAACTTCCTCGCAATGTGCTCAATAAATGGTAGCACAATGGGCTATTTGGAAAGGAGAGAGGGAGTTTTTCTAATGCATTAGGTCAGAGGTCCCTCAACTTTGGTTTTTATTGCAAATGGTCCACGCGTTTTTTCCGTAGAGCCAAAGGTCCCTTTTCAAGTTTTAAATAGTTAAAAAGTCTAGAGTGCCCTTCTTAATACACTCTGTGCAGTGTACATAAAAAAGGAAAACTGATTTCGTTAAGAATTTCAGTTGGAGGATAAAAAAAGGGAGAAAATCCGTCAATTTCGTAAAGATTATTTGACTGTACAAATCAAGGATTACGATAGATAAGAGAAAGAAAATGGGGAAAACTAATTCAAAAAATGATAAATCATCCAAAAGATCTGTACGTGGGACTGGACAAAACTCAAACAAATTTAGCTGAGAAGGAGAAATCATCCAGAGGCACATGGGACTGGGCAAAACTTAGATAATTTTTTTCGAGCTCGGATAAATTTGTTCAAAACTCAGATAAACTTGGTCGAAACTCAGACAAGTTTGTTTCAAAATCAGATAAATTTGTTCGAAATTTAGAAAAATTGTTCGAACTTAGATAAATTTATTTGAGTTTTTGTCCAATTTAACAAAGTTTCTGGAAAATTTATCTGAGTTCTTGGCAAATTTATTTGAGTTTCTTAGAAACTCTAATAAATTTTATTAACTTATATAAATTTTTCAGAAGAAGAAGTCTGCTGTTATGTACTAAGGTTCTGCTAAGTGGTTAGAACAAAATAACCAGAAAACGAAACAACAAAATCTCCTTCCAAACTACTTATTTTTCAAAGCCCTACAAAAATTTGAGACAGACTTACACGAAACGGAAAAGGAAAAGAAAAGGCAAAGACAGCAACTAGTTTTTGTGTTATGCAGAACTTGTCGCTGGAGAAGGCCCGGATTGGTCGCGTTTTCATCACCGGGCCGTCGCCATCGTGGCTGGTGTAGTCGGAGATGACTGACTTCGATCTGCAAAACTCTTTGGTGAAGTCCCTCGTTCATAGAGAATGAGACAGAAGGGGTTCTCCAGGACAACAGAGAATGAGAGAGAAGTGGGCAAATTCGTCATGAAAATATATGATGTGACATATTAGGGACCTCTCACCAAAATATCTCTAACTATATAGACTATATAAATTAGATAAAAAGTTGTTAGATTGGAGGCTCTAGAAGACCGTGCTTAGGGACTTGTGGCTAATTTACCCAGTTTTCTCTGAAATTGCAATCTGAAATTGAAAATGCAAATCAAGGGTATATGCATGTAAATATAGACAATGATATTATGAAAATGAAGTTTACCTTGAGCAGTATCTTAATTTAAGAAAAGGAAAATTGTCCGTGGATGAATCTGCCAATGAATTTGATATGTTGCAATATTTATGTAAATTTGGCGAGCCAATTACTTCAATCATTTTCTCCAAGATTTACGATCGAACATATTAAAAAAATATGAAGGAGGACCTTAAGATCCTATTTCTTTACTAGGATTTCTGACAATAATTTGTTATGTTCTATATTTTTGGACCTGATATAACATCTTGTCTCCTGACGTTTGCAAATGCCACATACCTTTTTTTTTAAGAGTTTCAGAATTTCAGCTACCTTAAAAATCTCAAATGACTTTTGAGAATTTAGGAATTCCAACCTCCTTTGCTTTTCGGTGGAATTTCTGAATGTTCAAGTATAAGAGAGTATCCATTAATTCCACCTTATCTAAAAATTTCAAAATTCTTGAAATAGAAATTTCATCAATTCCAGTAAAGAATTGTATCCTAAAGTAACAAGCACAAGACAAGATGATTGACTTCCCTTTCGTCGTTTTTTTTTTTATTCCTGATCAACTTCCCTATTTTATGCTCATTGAGCACGTTGGCTCACATGGTCTACATGGGCCGATTGGAAGTGTAAGGACCACGTAAGGACCATATGTTACGACTAGAATCCGAAAGCTTTTATTATTATATTGGGTTTTAATAAAAAGTAAATACTGTTTTCCTCACATGGATATGCATGACAGCATGATAACTGACTGCAGCAACCCCTGGACATTCAATATTCCTCACAGGTGATGGAGGGATGTGAGGAGAAGTGGGTGGTGGGGAAGAGAGGGAGACAAAAACGAAAAAAATCCAAATACACACCGACAAGAAAACAAGAAGACTCCTAACTTTTCTGGGTTATAAAAGATGGGAGAGGAGATAAATGTCATCTGTATGGGGCGAGCACTCTGAAAAACCACACCCCAGTGACTTTTCGCCACCAAAATTAATTTTTTAATAACATGAATTGAATTTCAAGAATTCCTGAGCAATGTCTGTCTATTAAAGAGACCATTATTGAAGGAATAAAAGTAATTCAAAGGAGACATTAAATAATTAAGGTTTTTATCGAAAATATCTCATTAGATTCACTGTAGATGGTTTGTTATTGGAATCTCATATTTCTAAATTAAAAAAATATCCACCGATGGTTTATAGTTACCAAAAAACTCAAGTCAAGCGAAATAATCATAAATAAATGTCTGAAGATTGTTAATAACTCTTCTCACCCCCAGTGGCGGACTCAGGATTTTCGTTTGAGGGGTGCGAAATGATAGCAATTGAAAATGTCCAAAAATATTATTCTGTGATACTTTCTTCACATTAATAATGACAAAAGAGAAAATGTATTACATTTAAATGATTACAAAATATTCAAGTGTATCAACTACATTTTCTCATCAAAAGTCCTAAATCAAGGGTTTTCAACAATTTGGGGGAACTGAGGATTTTTTCGATTTGAAGTTGGGGGGGTGCAGTTTAACTATGGGCTTTTAAATGGGGGTGCATGATGCGTCTTTAACTGAGCCAGGGGTGTATGACCCATATCCATTTAATACGATTTTCAAAATTTACCTGGTGCAGGTGCACCCGGGTGAATGTACATACGTCCGCCACTGCTCACCCCCACGTCACCATTATTCTCTCTCTCTTGTCTAATCCACATATCTACTTAAAAAATTAGCCATATGCGTTGGATTCTATTCTGATTGATGAAAAGTTTTTAAGCCATCTGTCTTGGTATCTATCGTCGGTCTGTACTGATGGACGAAAAAACATTGCCTTGGATTCCACTGTTGGACGGTACTGATTGATGTACAGCTGATGACTCCCGAGTCCCGATGCCTTGCTTAGATTACGCATAGCATGTGATACAGGACACTACGGACGAGTAGTGGTTGTCAATCAAACTAGCTTTTTTTTTTTTTTTTTTTTTAAGTAATATAATATGCGTTGGAATCTATTCTGAGTGCTGAGAAGTTTTTAAGCCATCTGTCTTGGAATCTGTCGTCGTTTTGGATGTTTTTAAATACACCCACCCAATTTCATAGTTGCACCCACCCTAACAATGTTATAATTTGCTATAATTTAATTGACGTGACTATTAGCTGTAATTGTTGTGAATGGTACACACACCTTAGGTTATGACGTGGCATCACCATTTGGTGGATGACATCTTCGTAATGTCATTAAAACAATGCACAAACGACCAAAACTTTTTTTTTCTCCTTACATCACAACCGTTCCTTTTTTTATGGCAAAACATGGGGAGGCTTTTCTTCCTTGATTTCCTTGATTTTCGTGCACCAATAGAGAGAAGAAAAACTCATCTTCTTCTTCCTCCCCTTCTAATGCAGAGAAGGAATGAAAACGAGAGGAAAAAGAAAAAAAAAAAAAACCACGATGAAGAGATCCTAAATCCCGGTGATCCACAGCCTTAATCCGAACCCATCTAAGTTCTATCTGTATCGTAAGATCCTATCCTAGTGACTGGCATGCATCAAAGTGAACCCATCTAAGCTCAGCGCCAATTAAATGTCAATTGGCTACTTCACTTGTTTATCATATCAATAAACCAACCCTCAAAAGGAGTAGAAATCTGTATCTGATAAGCATCCTAGATTCTGCTTTTTCTTGCTTTCTTACTGAAAAAAATGAATTCTTTTTTGAAAGTAGCTAGAAGAAGGCGTCTTTCTACCCACCTCTGTTTCACACTATCAGTTTTTATCTTCTTCCTTTCCACATCCAAATCGAAAAGAAGCTAGTAATATTGACGAGACAGCTAGAAGAGAAGAAGAGAGCACAAAAGATCAAAAGCACACTCTTCACATCCAACTAAGCCCAAACAAGAAACAAGTAAACTAAACCCTACAAGATCCATAATCCAAAGAAATCAACCAAGCAAGAAAAAATAGAGGAGCACCATGATTCACCATTTTAGTATATATGAAGAGGTAGTCAAAGGTCACTTAAGTTTAATGATGAAGTGTGAAATGACCCCTGATAACAACGGCACATTAAAAAGCTCCGTTCAAATGGATTTTGATTAGATCTTAGTTAGTGGAAGTCTCCAACTTGTATCTTCCATCGACATATCATCAGTATGGCCCACCAAATGGGTGGTCAAAAACATGACCTAACTACTCGAAGGACGGTCAAGGGGGATGAACTTAAGACCTAATGAAGCAACACAATCCTCGATTCAGTATTATAATATGATTTAGTTGAAAAGTGTCTACTGTAAATATGGTATGGCTTAGATGATAAGACAATACATGAATTGACTAGATAGACATGGCAATAGAGTGGGTGCAGATAGTAATACCCAAATGCTTACTGTAGTTGTACATTAAAAAAAACAAAAAGGACAACTTCACTTTTTCACGTGACAACTTAGGAAGGAATGGTGAGAATGGATATAGAATTGAGGATATTTACGGTTTTGCCATTGGGAGAAGATAGTGAGAATGGATAGAGAATTGAAGATATTTACGGTTTTGCCATTGTGAAAAGAGATTGAGAATGGATAGAGAATTGAGGATATTTACGGTTTTGCCATTCGAGGGAAGAGAGTCCAAGGCGGAGGTCTGATATTTTTTCATTATTAATTTTTGATTCATTTAAAATTTTTTATTCCTTTATTTTATTTGATTATTGTTACTTGGAATGACACTTATATTTCCTAAATTATAATTATCTATTGACTAAAAAATTTAATCAATTATTATTTTAGATAAATTATAATTAATAATGAAAAAAAGAAAAATATCCCTTAAAAAGAAATTAAAATAAATACCTAAAAAATAAAATTAATGATAAAACACTTATTTTGATCCCTAAACGATAGAATTTGGCTAAAAACACACGTGCATCATCGCACGGTGTGCGATGAGTTAAATTTATTTCGACGTTTTCCATCAAATTAAAGGATTCGTGAAAATTTCGAAGAACGTCAGTTCTCTGACATGTGAATAATAATTTGTATATTCCTGACACATGTAAGATTAGTTTCAAGTTAATAATAATTACTATATTCCTAACATTTGCAAGATAATTTTTCATATAAATAATTAAGAGATTCCTGACCTTTGAATCGGAGAACGTCAGTTCTCTGACATGTGAATAATAATCTGTATATTCCTGATACATATAAGACCATTTTCAAGTTAATAATAATTACTATATTCCTGACATTTGTAAAACAATTTTTCATAGAAATAATTAAGAGATTCCTGACCTTTGAATCGGAGAACGTCAGTTCTCTGACATGTGAATAATAATTTGTATATTTCTGACACATATAAGACTATTTTCAAGTTAATAATAATTACTAAATTCCTGACATTTGCAAGACAATTTTTCATAGAAATAATTAAGAGATTCCTGACGTTTGAATTTTTCATACACATAATGAGTACATTCCTGACACTTAGTAAATTTTGTTTGAAATAGTTAGTAGATTCTTGACATTTGCAATTTTTCAATGAAATAATAAGTAGATTCCTAACCTTTGTAATTATTCATAGAAATAATTAGTGGATTTCTGACCTTGGTTCACATGCAATGTTCTTAACTTTTTTTTGTAGTAGCCTATCTTGATCACATACTCTATAAATACTACTTCTTTGGACGTGATTTTTCAAAAAATTATTTATTCTCTTCTCGACTTCTCTAATCTACATTTCTGGTTTTCTCAATTCTCTTATCCCTTCGGATACTATTCGGTATTATGGACGAACGTATTAAGTTAGGGGGCAAAGATTTACGCTTGTTAAGTGATTTGACTGAGGTAAATTTTTATTTAATATAACAATAACTAATTGTTGACTAAATACGCACTAATTTTGCTAGTTAATGTGAAACAGAATGACTAATGCGAAGTGATTACAGCAGCATCAAAAAATATTCAAGTTCAAACTGATTATACGGAGCAGTTTACAACTAATATGGTAAAATTAAATTTTTTATTTCTTAGTCATTTAAATCTGAATAAATACTAATTACTTTTTTCATTCTTAGGTATTTAAATGTCGCGAAGAATTAATTCAATGGGCACGAGCAGTTGGGCGTGCAGTTGGATTTGTTTTGACGATTGCAAGTTCGAATCAAGGTGAATTTGGTCAGAAGCCTTACTTGCTTATGCAATGTGAGCGAAGTGGACATTACCAGTCGATAAAGATTTCGTCGAAAAAGACTGGTACTAGAAAATGCAATTGTCCATTTCGTTTGAAAGGCATTAAATTGAAAGTCGGGAATGATTGGGTATCATTAATGGTCGTTTGCGGGATCCATAATCACCCTGCTGCGTATTACATGGAAGGTCATTCGTACGCTGGTAGATTATCAGAGGATGAAACAGGCATTATGATTGATTTGTCCAAAAATTTAGTGAAGCCACGTGACATACTATCGACATTGAAGGCGAGAGATCCACGTGACATAGTATTGTTTGAAGACTATTTTGTTGTTGATTCTAATTAATATTGTTCGAAGCCAATCTAGACCATCCATTCTATGTTTTTCTTCTCTCTATTTTTTTTTTCACTTAGTAATTTTCACAATGTTTGATTTAGTAATTTTTCATTTTTCATTATAATTCATTGTTATCTTAACATTATCTATTTAATAATTTTTTAAATCTTTCTTAATCAAAAGATAACCACAAATTATAAGATATAATCCTAAAACAAATAATAATAATAATAATAATAATAATAATAAATAGAAAAAAAAACGATTTAGACAAAAAAAACAAAAAAATAAAAGTATGAATAATAAAACAAAAAAAAAGAAAAAAATATGATTTAAACAAAAAAATAAAAAAATATAAGTAATAATAATAACACAAAAAAAAGAAAAAAATGCGATTTAGACAAAAAAAATTCAAAATATATAAGTAATAATAATAAAACAAAAAATAGAAAAATACGATTTAGACAAAAAATTATCAAAAATTATAAGTAATAATAATAAAACAACAAAAAATAGAAAAAACAGATTTGAACAAAAAAACCAAAAAATATAAAGTACAGAAAAAAAAATCCAAAAAAGTTTGTCAATCACATCATAAAGTAAACAAAATAAAAAAATTAAATAAAATAAAATTAAAAGAATTTATCATCTCCTTCTTCAAATCCCCATTAACCGGAGCATGATAATAAAAAAAATAAAGTAAAAAAAGTTTAATAAAAAAATTAAAAAAGTATTTGATTGGGTTCGGCACCACTGTGCATTTGCATATAGTAATTGACCCATCACGGTGATTGTGATTTGCCATTTTCTATCAGCATACCATCACGGTTTTGCGTGCCTTTTCACCACTGTGGCCCGTTGGCCAATTAATGTCCGACACCATATATATGCATGAAGTAAAAGTCCATCTGTATTTAGATGTACCCGTCAATAAATTGGAAAAATATAAAGAGCCCAAAATCAATGTTTAAATGCCTTTGATTGGAATTTCTGAGGAGAATTTGGTGGTGCGAAAATTAAATGGCATGATGTGATGGTAGGGCCATCAGCGTAAATGCTATAATTTTTTTTATTCTGATTAAAAAATTTCAGCTAGTTGAAAAGTATCAAGTGATTTTTGAAGTTTCTAAAATTTTAATATTTTCTTAAAATCTCTTAATTTTCAATTATTCAAACTTACGCCTGGATCCAGTCCATGGCCCTGAGATTTAATCGCCAAACTCATCCTATTCCCTAAAACTTCATGTCCTTTTTGTGTACATGGCTAATCCATCTTATTGTCGATCTTTGAATATGAATAGGACAAAGCCCAGCTTGTTCAACTATGAGACCATAAAATAGGCTCAAATTATTTCAAATGGCCTAAGAACCCAGCCCAAACCCTGCCTTAATGTGATGGTTATGTGATACACAAAGATTAAAGAGTTTATGGTCCCTAGAATGTCCTAAAAACAGGTAAAATGTAGTTCACAGTATGATTTTGAGTTGTATTACACTATCCTCGTACTCCCTTTTTTCTCCAACTTTTTCGCCATATTTGAGGTGAATTCTTCTTTAATTTGAGTTTTTGGTATTTGACTTTAGAGCCTGCATATTTACGGGAATTTAAAGAATTTCTGAATTCTCAGATTTAATGGAATTCTTGAATAATCCTCCTTTGTCCACCAAAAGGTTAAAGAGCTGGAATTTCATAAATTCCAAAAGTAATTAACCCTTATGGATGAGTCTCAGCATAATAATTTGCCGCGGCAAAAAAAAAAAATGGGTGACATTGTTTGGTGCAACGTTGAGCAGTGATGGAGCCAGGAGTTTCTCTTAGAGGGGCTAGAAAAATTGTCAATTAGGAATGATAATTAGTGACCTTTTTTTATTTTTTGACATTTTTAATTTTTTAATTTTGTTAAAACTTCAACTATTGTCCGATATGATACGGACGTAATCAATCATGTGCTCAATTAGACAGTGAGACCCAGTCCTATTTGTATGATATTTTACGATATACTATTAGATAGGATGGTATTCAGTTTGAACAATTTGGATTATAATTATGTAGACCCTATAATGGATTTCTACAAACCTATAAGTTAACATATAATAGTAATTTTTGGATATGCAATTGTTGAAAAGTCAATATATAGGTAACCCATTCTATTGCAGTCTTTTGTTGAGAATTCTAACCTATAATAACATAATGGGCCAAAAGTAAAAGTAATGGAACTGATAAGTAATAAAATCAGGGGTCCATAAGGTAACCCTCCTTTGATCTAGCCGGCTATCATTCTTACCAACTAAGCTATTCATTTATGTAGCCCTAAATTTTCAAATCAACCTAATCTAAATCAATAATTTTGGTAGATTTGAATGACATGGCATAAAAAAAATTCCACAACGAAAATGAAAGAAAACATTAATAATAACATCAAGAAGTTACTATATTTGACAAAAATACATATGGCATGAAGAAAAGATTAAAATATGCATTTAAACACACTCATCAAAGAGGTATCCATTGCACACAAGCGAAAAAAAAAAAAGGCAAATGAGGTGAAGAATTACCAATATGGCCGCAGTTGAAAATCAATATGCAAATGAGTAATTAGAAACCAAGAGAATAAGTGAGAAAAGTGGAGGAGAAAGTGGAGATAAAGCTGTTGTGTACGAAGAGCCAATATCTTGTATAAGGAAACGGATTCCCTGTTTGGACCAAACAAGGGGTGACACGTAGGGGGGCGGATGAGGGGCCAGAGGAAATAGAAACCTTTTCTCTTTCCTCCGTCCCCTTATGTGTCTTTCTCTGTTTGGACCAAACAGTGTTTCCCTATTTGGTCCAAACAGGGGATCCGGTTCCCTTGTATAAAGATGAATTGCTTTTAAAGAAATAAGAAGACAACTTTATCCAAATTGTGTTGTAATTTTATTACTTGGTTGTAGCAAAAAGTTAGGAGGGGGTAAAAGTAGAAAAAGACGAAATTTCCTATAGAAAAATTTTAAGAGATCTCCTCCCATGTGAATTTTTCAAGAAGTTGAGAGCCGGGGGGGTTACATCCACCCTGGTTGAAAGTGTCCGTGGATCCAAGAAATTTAGTGCCTCGTTGAGCTGATGTTTTCATTCGCCAGTAAGGATTCAAATTTCTCAGCTCCCTTTGTCAGAAAAAAAGTGTTGCGGAAGGCGGCTCTTGCACAAATGTCACCTTTAAATAGCTAGAAGTTTGTTATTCTGGTGAAGAAACATGGCGTTTGGAAATGGCCGGGATCAAACTGTCACATTAGGCCTATTTCTTTACTAGAATTTCTGATAAGAATTTGCTACGTTGGGGTTTTTTTGACATAATGCGACATCTTGTCTCCCGGCATATAACATGCCATTTTTTTTTTTACAAGAATTCCAAATTCCAGCAACCTAAAAGGACTCAATTGACCTTTTGGAATTCCTGGAATTCTTTTCTTTATGCATTCGATTGGAATTTCAAATGTTCCACCAAGGGGAGAAATTTAGAATTCCATCTCAAGGGGGAGAATTTAAAACTCCTCTAGACATGAATTCATGAATTCTGGTAAATAAATAGTCTTTTCATGGCCATGAATTCCTAAAATACTAAATTCTTGTAAGAAACTCTAAGAAATTGCCAAAATTCATTGGATACCTTTTAGGTTTGGAATCCTGTTTGAGGAAACATGGCATTTGACAACCCATCATATCATGTCATGAATTCCCCAACCACTAAATTCTTATTAGAAACTTTAGTAAAGAAATATGCCTAGATGTCATTTGAGGCCTTTTAGCCGGCTGAAATTTTGGTGAAGAAACATGGTATTTGTAAATGCGAGGATACAATCTATCACATCATGTCATGAATTCCCCAACACATAAAAATCTTGTTAGAAATTGTAGTTACGAAATAGGCCTTAAGGCATGTTTATTTCACAAATTTTTTTTTTTTTTACGGAAATTCGGGACGTTGGAAATTGATAGATATGATGTCAAGGCTTGTCTCATAGCGCTTGAAAATGTCACGTCTCTTGGCTAGAACTTGAAATTTCTGCCAACTGAAAAAGTCTATAGTTGCCTTAATAATTTTCGGAATCTCAACATCCTCACATCCATTCCATTCTGAAATTGCAATCTGAAATCGAAAATGCAAATCAAGAGTATATGCATGTAAATATAGACAATGATATTATGAAAATAAAGTTTACCTTAAGCAGTATCTTAATTTAAGACAAGGAAAATTGTCCGTGGATGTATCTGTCGAAGAATTATATATGTTGCAAAATTCATGTAAACTGGGCGAGCCCATTGCTTCAATCATTTTCTCTAAGATTTACGACCGAGCATATTAAAAAAATATGAAGGATGACCATAAGATTCTATTTCTTTACTAGGGTTTCTGACAAGAATTTGCCATGTTTAGTATTTTTGGATATGATGTAACATCTTGTCTCCTGACGTTTGCAAATGCCATATATTTTTTTTTTACAAGAGTTTCAGAATTTCAACCGCCTGAAAGATCTCAAATGGCTTTTGAGAATTTAGGAATTCCAACCCCCTTCGCTTTTCGGTGGAATTTCTGAATGTTGAAGTATAAGGGGGGTGTGGTACATCCACCCTTGATGATGAGTCTGTGGATCCAAGAAATTCGGTGCCTTGTTGAGCTGATGTTTTCGTTCGCCAGTAAGGATCCGAATTTCTCAGCTCCCTTTGTCAGAAAACAAGTGTTGTGGAAGGCGGCTCTTGCACAAATGTCACCTTTAAATAGCTAGAAGTTTGTTATTCTGGTGAAGAAACATGGCATTTGGAAATGGCCGGGGTCAAACTATCACATTAGGCCTATTTCTTTACTAGAATTTCTGATAAGAATTTGCTACGTTCGGGTGTTTTTGGACATAATGCGACATCTTGTCTCCCGGCAAATGACATGCCATTTTTTTTTCTTTTTTACAAAAATTCCAAATTCCAGCAACCTAAAAGGACTCAATTGACCTTTTGGAATTCCTGGAATCTTTTCTTTATGCATTTGGTTGGAATTTCAAATGTTCCACCAAGGGGAGAAATTTAGAATTCCATCTCAAGGGGGAGAATTTAAAACTCCTCTAGACATGAGTTCTTGAATTCAGGTAAACAAACAGAATTCTGGTAAACAAACAAACTTTTCATGGCCATGAATTCCTAAAATACTAAATTCTTGTAAGAAACTCTAAGAAATTGCCAAAATTCATTGGATACCTTTTAGGTTTTGAAATCCTGCTGATGAAACATGGCATTTGACAACCCATCATATCATGTCATGAATTCCCCAACCACTAAATTCTTATTAGAAACTTTAGTAAAGAAATATGCCTAAATGTCATTTGAGGCCTTTTAGCCGGCTGAAATTTTGGTGAAGAAACATGGCATTTATAAATGCGATGGGACAATCTCTCACATCATGTCATGAATTCCCCAACACATAAAAATCTTGTTAGAAATTGTAGTTACGAAATCGGCCTTAAGGCATGTTTATTTCACTGATTTTTTTTTACGGAAATTTGGGACATTGGAAATTGATAGATATGATGTCATGACTTGTCTCATAGCGTTTGAAAATGTCACATCTCTTAGCTAGAACTTGAAATTTCTGCCAACTGAAAAAGTCTCAAGTTGCCTTTATAATTTTCGGAATCTCAACATCCTCGCATCCGTTCCATTCTGAAATTGCAATCTGAAATCGAAAATGCAAATCAAGAGTATATGCATGTAAATATAGACAACGATATTATGAAAATAAAGTTTACCTTAAGCAGTATCTTAATTTAAGACAAGGAAAATTGTCCGTGGATGTACCTGCCAAAGAATTTGATGTGTTGCAAAATTCATGTAAATTGGGCGAGCCAATTACTTCAATCATTTTTTCCAAGACTTACAACCGAACATATTAAAAAAAATATGAAGGAGGACCATAAGAGCCAATTTCTTTACTAGGGTTTCTGACAAGAATTTGCCATGTTTAGTATTTTTGGACATAACGTAACATCTTGTCTCCTGACGTTGCAAATGCCATATATTTGTTTTACAAGAGTTTCAGAATTTCAACCACCTAAAAGATCTCAAATGACTTTTGAGAATTTAGGAATTCCAACCCCCTTTGCTTTTCGGTGGAATTTCTAAATGTTCAAGTATAAAGGGGGTGTGGTGCATCCACACTTGATGATGAGTCTGTGGATCCAAGAAATTCGGTGCCTTGTTGAGCTGATGTTTTCGTTCGCCAGTAAGGATCCGAATTTCTCAGCTCCCTTTGTCAGAAAACAAGTGTTGCGGAAGGCGGCTCTTGCAGAAATGTCTCCTTTAAATAGCTAGAAGTTTGTTATTCTGGTGAAGAAACATGGCATTTGGAAATGGCCGGGGTCAAACTGCACATTAGGCCTATTTCTTCATTAGAATTTCTGATAAGAATTTGCAACGTTGGGGTTTTTTTGGACATAATGCGACATCTTGTCTCCGGGCATATGAGATGCCATATTTTTTTTTTTTTTTACAAGAATTCCAAATTCCAGCAACCTAAAAGGACTCAATTGACCTTTTGGAATTCCTGGAATTCTTTTCTTTATGCATTTGGTTGGAATTTCAAATGTTCCACCAAGGGGAGAAATTTAGAATTCCACCTCAAGGGGGAGAATTTAGAACTCCTCCAGACATGAATTCTTGAATTCTGGTAAACAAACAGTCTTTTCATGGCCATGAATTCCTAAAATACTAAATTCTTGTAAGAAACTCTAAGAAATTGCCAAAATTCATTGGATACCTTTTAGGTTTTGAAATCCTGCTGAGGAAACATGGCATTTGACAACCCATCATATCATGTCATGAATTCCCCAACCACTAAATTCTTATTAGAAACTTTAGTAAAGAAATATGCCTAAATGTCATTTGAGGCCTTTTAGCCGGCTGAAATTTTGGTGAAGAAACATGGCATCTGTAAATGCGAGGAGACAATGTAACACATCATGTCATTAATTCCCCAACACATAAAAATCTTGTTAGAAATTGTAGTTACGAAATCGGCCTTAAGGCATGTTTATTTCACCGATTTTTTTTTACGGAAATTTGGGACATTGGAAATTGATAGATATGATGTCATGACTTGTCTCATAGCGTTTGAAAATGTCACATCTTTTAGCTCGAACTTGAAATTTCTGCCAACTGAAAAGGTCTCAAGTTGCCTTTATAATTTTCGGAATCTCAATATCCTTGCATCCGTTCCATTATGAAATTGCAATCCGAAATCGAAAATGAAAATCAAGAGTATATGCATGTAAATATAGACAACGATATTATGAAAGTAAAGTTTACCTTAAGCAGTATCTTGATTTAAGACACGGAAAATTGTCCGTGGATGTATCTGCCGAAGAATTTGATATGTTGCAAAATTCATGTAAACTGGGCAAGCCAATTACTTCAATCATTTTTTCCAAGATTTACGACCGAACATATTAAAAAAGTATGAAGGAGGACCATAAGAGCCTATTTCTTTACTAGGGTTTCTTACAAGAATTTGCCATGTTTAGTATTTTTGGACATGATGTAACATCCTGTCTCCTGACGTTGCAAATGCCATATATTTTTTTTACAAGAGTTTTAGAATTTCAACCACCTGAAAGATCTCAAATGACTTTTGAGAATTTAGGAATTCCAACCCCCTTTGCTTTCGGTGGAATTTCTGAATGTTCAAGTATAAGGGAGGCGTGGTACATCCACCCTTGATGATGAGTCCGTGGATCCAAGAAATTCGGTGCCTTGTTGAGCTGATGTTTTCATTCGCCAGTAAGGATCCGAATTTCTCAGCTCCCTTTGTCAGAAAACAAGTGTTGTGGAAGGCGGCTCTTGCACAAATGTCACCTTTAAATAGCTAGAAGTTTGTTATTCTGGTGAAGAAACATGGCATTTGGAAATGGCCGGGGTCAAACTGTCACATTAGGATTATTTCTTTACAAGAATTTCTGATAAGAATTTGCTACGTTGGGGTTTTTTTGGACATAATGCGACATGATGTCTCCGGGCATATGAGATGCCATATTTATTTTTTTTTACAAGAATTCCAAATTCTAGCAACCTAAAAGGACTCAATTGACCTTTTGGAATTCCTGGAATTCTTTTCTTTATGCATTTGGTTGGAATTTCAAATGTTCCACCAAGGGGAGAAATTTAGAATTCCACCTCAAGGGGGAGAATTTAGAACTCCTCCAGACATGAATTCTTGACTTCTGGTAAACAAACAGTCTTTTCATGGCCATGAATTCCTAAAATACTAAATTCTTGTAAGAAACTCTAAGAAATTGCCAAAATTCATTGGATACCTTTTAGGTTTTGAAATCCTGCTGAGGAAACATGGCATTTGACAACCCATCTTATCATGTCATGAATTCCCCAACCACTAAATTCTTATTAGAAACTTTAGTAAAGAAATATGCCTAAATGTCATTTGAGGCCTTTTAGCCGGCTGAAATTTTGGTGAAGAAACATGGCATCTGTAAATGCGAGGAGACAATGTAACACATCATGTCATGAATTCCCCAACACATAAAAATCTTGTTAGAAATTGTAGTTACCAAATCGGCCTTAAGGCATGTTTATTTCATAGATTTTTTTTTACGGAAATTTGGGACGTTGGAAATTGATAGATATGATGTTGTGGCTTGTCTCATAGTGTTTGACAATGCCACATCTCTTAGCTAGAACTTGAAATTTCTGCCAACTGAAAAAGTCTCAAGTTGCCTTTATAATTTTCGGAATCTCAACATCCTCGCATCCGTTCCATTCTGAAATTGCAATCTGAAATCGAAAATGCAAATCAAGAGTATATGCATGTAAATATAGACAACGATATTATGAAAATAAAGTTTACCTTAAGCAGTATCTTAATTTAAGACAAGGAAAATTGTCCATGGACGTATCTGCCGAAGAATTTGATATGTTGCAAAATTCATGTAAACTGGGCGAGCCAATTACTTCAATCATTTTTTCCAAGATTTACGACCGAACATATTAAGAAAATATGAAGGATGACCATAAGATTCTATTTCTTTACTAGGGTTTCTTACAAGAATTTGCCATGTCTAGTATTTTTGGACATGATGTAACATCTTGTCTCCTGACGTTTGCAAATGCCATATATTTTTCAGAATTTCAGCCACCTGAAAGATCTCAAATGACTTTTGAGAATTTAGGAATTCCAACCCCCTTTGCTTTTCAGTGGAATTTCTGAATGTTCAAGTATAAGGGGGGTGTGGTACATCCACCCTTAACGATGAGTCCGTGGATCCAAGAAATTCGGTGCCTTGTTGAGCTGATGTTTTCGTTCGGCAGTAAGGATCCGAATTTCTCAGCTCCCTTTGTGAGAAAACAAGTGTTGCGGAAGGCGGCTCTTGCACAAATGTCACCTTTAAATAGCTAGAAGTTTGTTAATCTGGTGAAGAAACATGGCATTTGGAAATGGCCGGGGTCAAACTATCACATTAGGCCTATTTCTTTACTAGAATTTCTGATAAGAATTTGCTACGTTGGGGTTTTTTTGGACATAATGCGACATCTTGTCTCCTGGCATAAGACATGCCATTTTTTTTTTTTTTACAAGAATTCCAAATTCCAGCAACCTAAAAGGACTCAAATGACCTTTTGGAATTCCTGGAATTCTTTTCTTTATGCATTTGGTTGGAATTTCAAATGTTCCACCAAGGGGAGAAATTTAGAATTCCATCTCATGGGGGAGAATTTAAAACTCCTCCAGACATGAATTCTTGAATTCTGGTAAACAAACAGTCTTTTCATGGCCATGAATTCCTAAAATACTAAATTCTTGTAAGAAACTCTAAGAAATTGCCAAAATTCATTGGATACCTTTTAGGTTTTGAAATCCTGCTGAGGAAACATGGCATTTGACAACCCATCATATCATGTCATGAATTCCCCAACCACTAAATTCTTATTAGAAACTTTAGTAAAGAAATATGCCTAAATGTCATTTGAGGCCTTTTAGCCGGCTGAAATTTTGGTGAAAAAACATGGCATTTATAAATGCGAGGGGACAATCTATCACATCATGTCATGAATTCCCCAACACATAAAAATCTTGTTAGAAATTGTAGTTATGAAATCGGCCTTAAGGCATGTTTATTTCACTGATTTTTTTTACGGAAATTTGGGACATTGGAAATTGATAGATATGATGTCATGACTTGTCTCATAGCGTTTGAAAATGTCACATCTTTTAGCTCGAACTTGAAATTTCTGCCAACTGAAAAAGTATCATGTTGCCTTTATTATTTTCGGAATCTCAACATCCTCGCATCCGTTCCATTCTGAAATTGCAATCAGAAATCGAAAATGCAAATCAAGGGTATATGCATGTAAATATAGACAACGATATTATGAAAATAAAGTTTACCTTAAGCAGTATCTTAATTTAAGACAAGGAAAATTGTCCATGGATGTATCTGCCGAAGAATTTGATATGTTGCAGAATTCATGTAAACTGGGCGAGCCAATTACTTCAATCATTTTTTCCAAGATTTACGACCGAACATATTAAAAAAATATGAAGGAGGACTATAAGAGCCTATTTCTTTACTAGGGTTTCTGACAAGAATTTGCCATGTTTAGTATTTTTGGATATGATGTAACATCTTGTTTCCTGACGTTTGCAAATGTCATATATTTTTTTTATAAGTGTTTCAGAATTTCAGCCACCTGAAAGATCTCAAATGACTTTTGAGAATTTAGAAATTCCAACCCTCTTCGCTTTTCGGTAGAATTTTTGAATGTTCAAGTATAAGAGAGCTTCTAGAAATTCCACCTTCTCTAAAAATTTAAAAATTCTTGAAATGAAAAGTAAATACAGTTTTCCTCCCATGGATATGCATGACAGCATGAGAACTGGCTGCAGTAGCCCCATTCAATTATGGACATTCAATTTTCCTCACAGGTGGGTTGGCAAAAAAAAAAAAAAAAAAAATCCAAATACACACCGACAAGAAATCAAGAAGACTCGTGACTTTTCTGAGGTATATAAAGACAGGAGAGGAGATAAATGTCATCTGTATGGGGCCAGCAGTTTGAAAAACCACACCCCAGTGACTTTTCACCACCAAAATTTATTTTTTAATAACATGAATTGAATTTCAAGAATTCTTGAGCAATGTCTGTCTATTAAAGAGACTATTATTGAAGGAATAAAAGTAATTCAAAGGAGAAATTAAATAATTTAAGTTTTTATCGAAAAAATCTGATTAGGTTCACTGTAGACAAAAAAAAAAAAAATTTTTTAAAAAGATATAAAATGACCAGAGTAGTCCCATGAGCCATTTTCGATTAATTTTTTTGTTGTTTCACCGAGCAGTGATACCCCCGCTCACCTGCATATACGAGCAGGGATATCTCTGCTCATGTTTTCTTTTCTTTACTGTTAAGCTGCGATATCCCTGCTCAATCACATATACAAGCGGCTTATTCTTCCTCCACCACCTCCTTCCTCCAACTCCTTCTAGCTCTACCAACTAATCACTTACCCCTTATATCCAACGTTATAGTTTAAGATAATCTAGCTTGGTCCTTGATGTGATTAATATCAATAATAAAATACCGCAAGTGCACGGGTGTCTAAATGAGACAGTGGCAAGAACGGATCGAACCCACAGGGAGCTAATTAAAGAAACTTTTAAATCAAGAAAACTAATTAACGAATAATTAAGAAAAGTTTTGAGTTTTTAGATATAAAAATAAGCAACTAATTTAGAAATTCGAAATCTACCAATTAATGAAGGTGATTAGAGCATAGGAATCCAATAAGCATCCACCAATTATTTATCAAGTAATCCTAACTTGTTCCAATTTTTACTTCAAATCAAAGACAAATCAATGTTTTTAATTTGGAAAATCTAACTTTTAAAATCCCGTTTTAATCATAAAAAATTCAAAACTCAAGACTTCCTTCATCTCATAAAAGAATAAAAATAATTTAAGAATTACCCATCAAAAGTAAGCATAAACCATCAAAAGATCTAAATCCTAAGCATGGCCTATCAAACCTAAGCATGAATAGTCAAAAATTAATTTAAATTTTTTAGAAATAAAAATAGAGATTTGCCATTGCAAAGAATGCTTCTTGATTTATCATTAACAATTGCATCTTTACAACTTCTCCTTCACAAATTCTCCTTCAAAATAAATCCTTGGACATGGGCCAAGGCTACCAAAAAAAAAATAAAAATAAACTAATGGAAAAGAAAAAAGGATGAGAGAAAGAAGAATAGGAGAGAGGGCTGTACATGAGATGCTTGGTGTAGAATGACTTTATAGATGTTGATGCCTCCTTTTTAGCAAAGAATCTCCTCTCTTTTTGGACTTGTTTGGGAAAGAATTTGAATTGGAGAGGATTTGTTACTAAGCGTGGTCTCTCGGGCTCCAAGTCTTGCCAAATTGAATTCCTCAAACAACTCTCATGCTGCCAATTTTGAAAAACTTTCTACAATTCCAGCATAGAATTATAACAGCCAACTTCCGAATGTCATATCTCCCTCAATATAGCTCCGATTTATGAAATCTTGGGCTCCACGGATATCTACTCGAAAAGATCTTTCCAATGGTATGTAGATTACACTAATCCCAGGTTAGAAGTTATGACCATTTTAATTTGCTGCCCCTGAAAAATCCGAGAATAATTGTGCAATTAAGGGAACTTCTATGTTTGGCATGCAATGGGGTGTGTGGGACCCATGTTGGGCGTCCAATATATGTTTGGACTCTTTATTTTCTTTCTTATTTGATTCTCTTTCCATATTTGGTATGCTTCCCCACTTGCAACTTTGACTACTCAACTCTCCTTGCGAAGTTTCCAATTTTCTCTTTCTTTCTTGATTCTAGTTTCCAAATTTAGCAAGTCAACACCATCTTTTCAAATCTCAATTTCTTCTTTCTTCTTTTAAAATTTTCAAGCTTTCCAACTCCACCAAAATGTCAAGATATGTGGGCCCACCATGGAAGGTGTCCCGCATTTGATCTCTTTTCAGGTTTCACCAGTGCAGGTCCCACTCTTGATTTCTCCTACATAAATAAAATTAAATAGTGTCAATAATAATCAAATGTGATGAATTTAGATGGACTATGCATGGAACCCTACATGCCTACTTAACGCCCAAAAATATCCAACTTTCCAAAAATAACACATGGTGTCAAAATTAGCAAGTACGCATTAGTGAAGCTAAGAAAAATCTAATTTTTGGGTGATGGATGAGATGAAAATCCCTAATTTCATAAAAGTCATGCAATGTAATGAATTTTGACCAAATTTGACTAAGATTCCAACTTTGATGCTCAAATGCATGAAATCATTAAATTAACTGTAATTCTACGCAATTAACCTAATTAAGTCCACAAATGCATATAAAATGATGAATGAAAGCTACAATTTTGTGGACTTTTCAGTCCTCTTCTTTCTTTTTTGATTTTCACACAAGAGAGTTTTAATAAAGAGTCCTCCTCAAACTCTTAACCTTTCATGATATGCATGCTTCATTCTTCAAACTAAGCCCCATATAACCTAAGCTAGGTCATTCCATCCTTGAGAATGGTGAGATCAATAATGAGGCGACTGCCAAATAAATTGACACCAAACTCATTTTGACTTTCTTTCAATGTACCCATATTCTAAAAGGGAAGAGGGCACAAATAGAAAATCCACTTGGAGGATTCTTGGACATAAAATCAGTAATATGAGCTGATATGTAATTGTTTCCAACCTACAATGAAGAAAGAAAACAAAAAGGGAAAGATAAAAGACTTCAGCCGTTTGTCTTATTAGAGATGATAGCCAGTAACTGACAAGAAATCAAATATTAACATGTTGAAGAGGCTCGATTGACACTTCTT
>QPKB01000184.1:0-59368 GCA_003546025.1 Camphora micrantha
AACTAATCACATTCTAACCCACGATAACTAAACCAAATCAAGATAAGCACACACTAAGCAAACACTATTGGGTTATCCTGGGTTGGGGTTTGACCATTCCTCCACCCCTTAGGATATTTTGGTCCACCAAATAAATCAAACTTTTACCTCTGGTAACAAGTGTGGGTATTTCCTCTGAACTTGCTCTCTCAATTCCCAAGTGGCTTCTTCTGGTTCATGATTTTCCCAAAGTACCTTGAGCCACTGAATTGTCCGATTTCTCAGCTCTTGTTCCTTGGTATCAATGATCCTGATCGGTCTTTCCACATACGAAGCATCCTCTCGAATCTCCAAAGGCTCGTGCTGTAAAATGTGAGAAGGACTAGTCACATACTTCTTGAGCATGGAAACATGAAATACGTTGTGTACCCCGGAGAGTTCCGGCGGTAACGCAAGCCTATAAGCCACGTCTCCAATCTTGCTCAAAATCTCATATGGACCAATAAATCTTCTTGACAACTTGCCCTTCTGACCGAACCTCAGGGTTCCTCTGACGTGTCAAACCTTCAAAAACACCTTATCACCCACTTGAAACTGCAATTCTCTTCGGCGAGTGTTTGCATAACTCTTTTGTCTGCTACGGGCACTTTCAAGCGTTCCTGAATCAATTTGACCTTGCCACTAGTCTCACCAACTATAGTCGGTCCGTGAAAGCTACGAACACCGACTTCTTCCCAGCAAACCGGAGTTCTGCATCTTCTACCATAGAGAGCCTCAAAAGGTGCCATACCAATGCTAGAATGGTAGCTATTGTTGTAAGCGAACTCACAAAGTGGTAAGCACTCATCCCATTGCACTTTGAAATCCAGCACACATGCACGCAACATGTCTTCAAGAGTCTGTATCGTCCGCTCTGACTGACCATCTGTCTGAGGATGATACGCTGTACTGAACTAAAGTTTGGTACCCATGGACTCAAGAAGAGTTTTCCAAAACCTTGAAACAAATCTGCTGTCTCTATCTCCGATGCTTATCCACTTGATTTATATCGAATCCCGATACTTATCCCGTATTTCAAGAAATGTGATTTATCATTCCCGAAAACATCGAAATTGGAACTAGAGCTTTTGCTAGCCCCGACATGCACTTCCCGTTTGAAAATGAAATTAGTGCTTTTAAGCACCCCGTCCCGCCCGTTTATTAAAGTGCATTAAATATGATTTGTACATGACTTGTTTTACATGATTTGACCTATGAGTCGGCACCACTAAGCTTGGCTTTCCTTGCCGGTTTGATCGACCGACTTGGAGACCCTTTCCCGTCCCGCCAGCTGCAGTCTTGGATCCCGCTACCCGGTTATTACCGTGGTCTTGTCCCGATACCCGGTTCGCTACCGTGGTCCCGTCCCGTATTGTATTATATATGTATATGTTACTTATGTTGCATCTCCTCACTTCGGTGACTGAGACAACATCCCGATATGCTCTTGTCACTTCGGTGATAGAGGACTTAGCTATGTGTGGTTGCCATCTTGTCTGTTTCCCGTTTCCTTGGACACCTTACATGTTTTATCTTGCATATGTATTTGAATAAATGTTTATCTTGTTTTATGAAACTAATGCTTTGACAGGTTTAAATGATTTTCAAGGTATTTTCTATATTGTTATGTCTTTGCATCCGTTTGCCAAACCGTCGTGTTTGACACTTGTTTTTGGTACTCAGGTCCCGTTGTTGGTCTCCCCGAGGAGGAGCTCGAGGTTGCGGTTGGCGAACCGCAACGACTAGTTGAGTGGCACGCCGATGATGTCATCTAGACATTCGGGTGCTTGAGTTGCGTAACACATTTTGGGTTGTATCTAACCATTCTTTTGGGAAACTTGATACTGTATTCATTGGCCTTTGTTGGCCTCTATTTTTGGGAACAATGTAATTAAACTACTTTGTTGTAAACCTTAACTTTATTTTGGGGTTATAGCTTTAATGATCATTGCTCATTTTGATACTAGTATGAAATATGCTTAATCTTGTATCTTGGACATGAATGTATGAAATAGAGATTTGCTACACGCTTCCGCACACAAAAGAAATATTCATGTCGATGTGTTATCCTCACCGCGGACACCTGTGGGAAATCGCGTGTACGAGTGGCATCCTTCTTGATGGCTCATATATGTTTTGTTGGTTTGGTTTCAATAAATTGGAACAATCAATCATACATCATATATCATACATCACATTAGTGTCCCGATCCTGGATTAGGCCCGCCCTATTGTGGGGACCCGGTCCGGGGTCGCGACAGACTGGTATCAGAGCGAGACGTGTTTCAAGCAATTAAAAGAAACTAGAAATCCTAAGGACGTGGCGAGGATTCATTAGAGTTTTCGTTAGTTAGTATCGTGTGAGCATTGTGTGACCCTTATTATATTATCTTGTGCTAACAAATTGTTTTGCAGCATCATGCCACCTCGCAAAAGGCCAGTTATTGGCAACCCTACAGCTAGTAACAGTGAACAGACAGGGCCAATCCATGAGGACATCCCTGAGAACCCTATGCCCAATCAGTTCCAGCAGATGATGCAGGCCATGATAGATCAGCAAAGGCAGGCCAATGAGAATCAGGCCAGATTGCAAGAGAAAATACTTAAGAAAGATCAGGATCATGCCAGAGAAATGCAAGAGATGCAGAGACAGCTGCTAGAAGTGTTACAGAGGAGGCCTGAGCCTGTGCAAGCTCAACCCGCTATAGTGATAAATCAGAGGGAACATGATCCGAATGCATTATTTGAGAAATTCAGGAAGAGGGGTCCGAAGGAGTTCTTTGGGACGGAAGATCCCTTAGCTGCAGATGACTGGCTGGAGCACACGAAGAATATCTTTGAGATCTTTCAGTGCACAAGTAGGGAAAGAGTCCAGCTTGCTACATCCCTCTTCATCGGGTCAGCAGACATCTGGTGGAAAACAGTGAGGGAGGAGTATAGGCACATGCCAGATGCAGTGGCATGGACTAGCTTCAAGAGGCAGTTTGGGGACAAGTATGTGCCCACTCACATCAAGAGGCAGAAGGCAGCAGAATTTCAGCAGCTCGTTTAGGGCAACATGTCAGTCCTCGAATACCTCACCAAATTCGAGAGATTGTCCAGATATGCTCCTGAGTTAGTGGACACGGTGGATAAGAAGATTGCCAAGTTCTTGGAAGGCCTAAATCCCATCATTGAGAGGGATGCTACCGGAGTTGTACCACCTACAACCTTCGAGGAGGCAGTCAAGAGGGCCTATAAGTTTGAGAACTTCCACCATAAGATCCTCAGACTCCAGGGTAAGGGACCTCAGCAGCAGCAGGGTGGTCAGCAGAGGAATCATCAGCACAAGAGACAGAGGCAAAATCAGAATGTGCAGAATCCTTTGGTGTGTACGCATTGTGGTAAGAACCATGAGAGTGCACAGTGTCGTACCATCACTGGAGCATGCTTTAGATGTGGCTCTATGGCTCACCAGATGAGGGACTGCCCAAGGCAGAACAGACAGCAGCAGCAACAGCAAGGGGCACAGCGTCCAGCGCAACCTCAGAATGCCATGGTTGTGCAGAACCAGGCTAGACCTCTCCAGCAGCAAGCCCCACAGCAGCAGTATAGGCCACAACAGCAGCAGCAAGCCCGTCAGCAAGGACCAAATCAGAATCAGCGTCCTCCGCAGCAGAATAGAAATGCAGGCAGGCCACAGCAAGCTCAGAACAGGCCACAACAGAGAGGGCAGATCTATGCTATCAACAGAGCTGATGCAGAGGCAGTTGGTGATGTTGTGGAAGGTACACTCCTTGTTTGTGGTTTCCAAGCTAGGGTTTTGTTTGACCCTGGCTCTACCCACTCTTTTACCTCTCCCAGATTTGCAAAGTTGATTGATATGCATGCTAGAGATTTGGATTTCCTATTGACTGTGGCTACTCCCATAGGTAAAGAAGTTGTTTGTAGTACTTTTTATCCTAGTTGTCCAGTCATGATAGGAGGGTTAGAGTTACCAGCAAATCTCATCTTGTTGGAGATGTTTGATTTTGATGTCATCCTAGGGATGGATTGGTTAGCAGGGTACCATGCTACAATGGATTGTTTCCATAAGACCCTCACCTTCAAGCTAGAAAAATCACCAGCAGGAATACTATTTCGAGGAGACAGGAGTAATCCTAGTACAGGGTTTATTTCAGCGTTGAAGGCTGATAGACTTCTGAAGGGTGGATGTGAGGCCTATTTGGCGTTTATCACGGAGGATAAACGGTCCCAAGGGGTGGAGGATATCCCAATTGTTTGGGAATTCCCGGATGTTTTTCCGGAGGAGATCCCAGGTTTACCACCCATTAGAGAGATTGATTTCACTATCGAGCTACTACCAGGGACTGCTCCTATATCCATTGCACCTTACAGAATGGCTCCGGCAGAATTGGGAGAATTGAAAACACAATTGCAAGAATTGTTGGACAAAGGTTTTGTAAGACCTAGTGTTTCGCCTTGGGGAGCTCCAGTGTTGTTTGTGAAGAAGAAGGATGGTTCCATGAGGATGTGCATTGATTACCGGAGATTGAACCAAGTGACCATCAAGAACAAGTATCCTTTGCCAAGGATAGATGAACTGTTTGATCAGTTACAGGGTGCTTCCTTCTTTTCGAAGATTGATTTGAGATCTGGTTACCACCAGCTTAGAGTCAGAGAGTCAGATGTTTTGAAGACAGCTTTCCGGACTAGATATGGACACTATGAGTTCTTGGTCATGCCATTTGGATTGACAAATGCACCGGCAATGTTCATGGCATTCATGAACAAGATATTTGCAGAGTATCCAGATCAGTTCATAGTGGTGTTCATTGATGATATTTTGGTGTATTCCAAGACCAAGGAAGAGCATGAAGAGCACTTGAGGATAGCCTTGCAGCTTTTGAGAGAGAACCAGCTGTATGCAAAACTCAATAAGTGTGAGTTTTGGGTAGAGCAAGTAGCATTTTTGGGGCACATTATCTCCAGAGAAGGCTTGTCAGTAGATCCATCCAAGATAGAGGCAGTGGTACAGTGGGAAAGACCGAAGAATGTGTCAGAGATCAGGAGTTTTCTGGGTTTGGCTGGCTATTATCGGAGGTTTGTTCAGGGATTTTCGTCGATTGCGTCACCTTTGACGAAATTGACAAGGAAGAATGAGCCATATGTATGGTCAGACAAGTGTGAAGTTAGCTTCCAAGAGCTTAAGAAGAAATTAACCACAGCACCGGTCCTTACTTTGCCATCTGGAAGCGGCGGTTTCACTATCTTTACCGATGCTTCAAATATTGGACTTGGTTGTGTGTTGATGCAGGATAGGAAAGTGATAGCTTATGGATCACGTCAGTTGAAAGATCATGAGAAGAACTTATGCAACACATGATCTTGAGCTAGCAGCGGTTGTTTTCGCATTGAAGATGTGGAGACATTATCTGTATGGAGAGAAATTTGAGGTTCACTCAGATCACCGCAGCTTGCAGTACCTGTTCTCACAGAAGGAATTGAACATGAGACAGAGGAGATGGATGGAGTATATCAAGGATTATGATTTCCCGATCAAATACCATCCAGGGAAGGCAAATGTAGTTGCTGATGCTTTGAGCAGGAAATCAGTAGGCATGGCTAATCTCAGTGGCACATGTATCTTTGAGCAATTTGAGGAGTTGAGAATAGACTTGCAGCCGCTTGAGAAGGGTGTTTTGTTAGCCAACATGTCAGTGTCAGAGCCTTCCTTCATCCAGAAGATTAAAGGCAGTCAGTTGCAAGATCCAGAGTTGGCTAAGATTTCATAGCAGATAGCAGATCGTCCAGATTTTCGGATTGTGGATGGAGTTTTGTACTTACGTGACCGTCTGTGTGTGCCTAGCATTGAAGATTTGAGGAATGATATCATGACAGAGGCTCACAGTACGAGGTATTCCGTGCATCCTGGCAGCACGAAGATGTATCAGAATTTGAAGGGCAGATTTTGGTGGAAGAACATGAAGAGAGAGATAGCAGCGTTTGTTTCTCGGTGTATGGTTTGTCAGTTGATCAAGGCAGAGCACCAGAAGCCTCCAGGGTTGTTGCAACCGTTGGATATTCCGGAATGGAAATGGGAGCATATAACCATGGACTTCATTTCGGGATTACCGAGGACTAGTAGAGGAAATGATGCTATCTGGGTCATTGTGGACCGTCTCACCAAGTCAGCTCATTTCATTCCGATGAAGACTGGGAAGAAGATGCACATGCTACCATTGGCAGAGTTGTTTGTTAGTGAGATTGTCAGCAGACATGGTCAGCCAGTTTCCATCACATCTGATAGAGACAGCAGATTCGTCTCCAGATTTTGGAAGACATTGCATGAGTCTATGGGTACAAGACTACAGTTCAGTACAGCTTATCACCCTCAGACAGATGGTCAGTCAGAGAGGACCATACAGACTCTAGAGGATATGCTCCGTGCTTATGTGTTAGACTTCAAAACTCAATGGGACGAAACTCTACCTTTGTGTGAGTTTGCGTACAACAACAGCTACCACTCGAGCATTGGGATGGCGCCTTTCGAGGCTTTGTATGGCAGAAGGTGTAGGACACCTGTGTGTTGGGAAGAGGTTGGTACCCGTAGTTTCCATGGACCGACTATGGTTAGTGAGACTAATGACAAGGTCAAGTAGATTCAGGCACGTCTGGCAGTAGCCCGGAGTAGGCAGAAGAGTTATGCAGATTCTCACAGGAGGGACTTACAGTTCAAGGAAGGGGACAAAGTTTTCTTGAAGGTATCACCTACTAGACGAACTTTGAGATTCGGGCAGAAAGGCAAGTTGTCAAGGAGATACATTGGACCTTATGACATTGTGAGCAAGATTGGTGAAGTGGCTTATAGGTTAGCCTTACCACCCGAGCTATCTGGTGTACAAAACGTCTTCCATGTATCTATGTTGAAGAAGTACGTTCCCGACCCTTCACATGTACTACAGCATGAGCCGTTAGAGATCAGAGAAGATGCCACCTATGTTGAGAAGCCTATTCGGATCATTGATACCAAAGAGCAAGAACTGAGGACAAGGACTATTCAGTGGGTTAAGGTACTTTGGGAGAATCATGGACCGGAAGAGGCAACCTGGGAATTGCGAGACCAAGTACAGAAGAAGTACCCACATCTCCTACCTGAGGTAAGTCTTGTGTTTTATTTGGAGGACCAAATATCCTAAGGGGTGGAGGATGTAAGACCCCGACCCGAGTGATCCCGATTAGTGCTTAGTTAGTTGCGTGTTAGTCTTGATTCGTCTTGTGGATTTGGTTTAGTGGTTTAGAATAGCTTTGGAATAGCTTTGGGGATTTTGAGTACTTTGGTATTAGTGGGGCCCTTTGGGGGTTCCCTTGTTTATGGCTTTTTGTGTGCTTGAGATTTTATATTGGTTTTCGTGATTTGTATTTCATCCCGATTTACTTGTTTTATTATTGCCTTCAACTTTCATGTTGATCCCGTCCCCGTTCGAAACCCCGAAACATGACTTTTCTAGCTCCAAGGGCAAAACAGTACTTTTACTCTAAATCTGTACCAAATTAGTGTTAATCCCGAAACCCGCGAAACATAAACTTTTTAGAAACTAGATATTTCGACGATCATTTCTTCCTTCTTCGTCGATTTCATCCGGAGCCCCGAAAACCACTATTTCAGCCCAACTAGGTTACTTGAAGGTGGAGCCCACTTGTGTAGCTTATAAGAAGGAACCCTTCTCCTTCATTCTCTCTTTTCCAGCAACTTTGACTTGAGCCTAGGGTTTCTCTTCTTGTTCTTGCTTCTCCATCATCAAGCATCTCCCAAGCTTGCACCATCATCTAAAAAGATTTCATAATCTTCTTCTCCATTGCAAGGGCTCTCCATTGACACCATTTTGAAGGAAATCCCATCACTCCAAGACTTTCTTCTAGCTTGCATTGCTCTTTTGGAACACCATTTGGTAAGCTCTCTTCCTAATCTTCTAGATTAGTATTCTTCTAGCCTTAGAGAAGCTACATTTTCAATGTTGAAAGCTCTCTCCTCTTCTTCATTGTTTTGACCCATTTTAGGGTTTGTTTTAGGGGTTTTTGGTAGAGCTTGTATCCTTGTCTTGCAAGAGTGCTAGAGCTGGTTTTTCATTGATTGAAGACTTGAGGCAAGTGGATGTTTTGATATTTTTACATTTGAAAGAGTTTTGTTGAAATGCATTTATGTTTTTACCTAATGTTTTGAGGCATTAATGACTTGCTAGATTTGAAATAAATGCATATTTGTGAGTCTTGAAAGCTTGTTTATTTCATATATGAGAATGCTAATCAGATTTGGAAAGATTGTAGAAAAGATAGAAATGAATGGGAAGATCACTGAACTGCTGTAACAGAACCTGGGTTCTGTTACGCCGTTCACGCGGTCGACCGGCGACACTGGAACAGGCCCCCCTGCTGGGCAGCCTGCAGAACTGCGGGAGTCTCAGTTATGCTGAGCACGCGGTCGACCGGCCTAGGGCGCGGTCGACCGGCGACACAGAGGTCAGGCTCTCTGGAGCCTGACCAAAACACTGTTCACCATTTTAAGTTACAACTCCCGGTCGACCTGGCCCTGGCCGGTCGACCGAGCCACTGTGTACGCGGTCGACCGGCCAATGGCCAGGTCGACCGGCCCAACTGGAACCCTGCAGAAAACTGACTTTTTCCCTATGATTAAATGGACTTTAGATGGAACTTAGTGACCCTTTTGTGGACCCATTGGACTTCTTTTGAGGATGGTTGAACCGTCATTTCCTCACGGTTAATCCGGTCGTATCGGTACTTAACCTAATTCAATCTTGAACGGTGCGGAACGACGGGATATCCTTTCTTTTATCTAAACGCGAAATTGGGCTGTTTGGGTATCGCGAATCTGTTTTCCCTTCGACGAATGAGTAGGTTGTAAGGTACTACTAGATTAACATTGTGCTTAGGATCCCATCCCTCTTAGGTTTTGTTTAATTAAAATATGATTAGGGTTTGAATCCCTAAGGTGCATAAAGAGCCCGGAATGTCTCTAAACTCAAGGAGTACCAAGTGATCATCACAATAGACATACGGGGTCCTTATCCACTTGATTTATATCGAATCCCGATACTTATCCTGTATTTCAAGAAATGTGATTTATCATTCCCGAAAACATCGAAATTGGAACTAGAGCTTTTGCTAGCCCCGACATGCACTTCCCGTTTGAAAATGAAATTAGTGCTTTTAAGCACCCCGTCCCGCCCGTTTATTAAAGTGCATTAAATATGATTTGTACATGACTTGTTTTACATGATTTGACCTATGAGTCGGCACCACTAAGCTTGGCTTTCCTTGCTGGTTTGATCGACCGACTTGGAGACCCTTTCCCGTCCCGCCAGCTGCAGTCTTGGATCCCGCTACCCGGTTATTACCGTGGTCTTGTCCCGATACCCGGTTCGCTACCGTGGTCCCGTCCCGTATTGTATTATATATGTATATGTTACTTATGTTGCATCTCCTCACTTCGGTGACTGAGACAACATCCCGATATGCTCTTGTCACTTCGGTGATAGAGGACTTAGCTATGTGTGGTTGCCATCTTGTCTGTTTCCCGTTTCCTTGGACACCTTACATGTTTTATCTTGCATATGTATTTGAATAAATGTTTATCTTGTTTTATGAAACTAATGCTTTGACAGGTTTAAATGATTTTCAAGGTATTTTCTATATTGTTATGTCTTTGCATCCGTTTGCCAAACCGTCGTGTTTGACACTTGTTTTTGGTACTCAGGTCCCGTTGTTGGTCTCCCCGAGGAGGAGCTCGAGGTTGCGGTTGGCGAACCGCAACGACTAGTTGAGTGGCACGCCGATGATGTCATCTAGACATTCGGGTGCTTGAGTTGCGTAACACATTTTGGGTTGTATCTAACCATTCTTTTGGGAAACTTGATACTGTATTCATTGGCCTTTGTTGGCCTCTATTTTTGGGAACAATGTAATTAAACTACTTTGTTGTAAACCTTAACTTTATTTTGGGGTTATAGCTTTAATGATCATTGCTCATTTTGATACTAGTATGAAATATGCTTAATCTTGTATCTTGGACATGAATGTATGAAATAGAGATTTGCTACACTCTTCCGCACACAAAAGAAATATTCATGTCGATGTGTTATCCTCACCGCGGACACCTGTGGGAAATCGCGTGTACGAGTGGCATCCTTCTTGATGGCTCGTATACGTTTTGTTGGTTTGGTTTCAATAAATTGGAACAATCAATCATACATCATATATCATACATCACATTAGTGTCCCGATCCCGGATTAGGCCCGCCCTATTGTGGGGACCCGGTCCGGGGTCGCGACAGTTTTGGATTTAAATTAATTCATACACATCATCAACAAATCAGCGTCCCGATCCCGGATTAGGCCCGCCTTATCTTGGGGACCCGGTGTAGGGTCGCGACACTTTTGCCTCTTGATATGGGTGGGTACATACTTGTCCCCAAATTGTCTCTTGAATTTAGCCCAAGCTACTGCATCTGCCATATTTCTGTACTCTTCCCTAACTGCTTTCCACCGGATATTCGCTAAACCAGTAAAGAGAGATGTTGCAAGCTTAACTCGTTCTCCTCCGGTGCATTGGAAGATCTCAAAGATGTTCTCCGTATGCTCTAACCATTCGTCTGCGGCTTCCAAGAAACTCCTTTGGAACTCTCTTCCTGAACCGTTCAAACAATGCATTTGGATCATGCTACCTCTGATTGATGACAATTGCAGGTTGAGGCTAAATTGGTTCGGGCCTTCTTTGTAACACTTCTGGCAATTGTCTCTGCATTTCTGCCAACTCTCTGGCAAGATCTTCATCTTTCTTTAGCATTTGCTCTAGGAGTCTAGCCTGGTTCTCATTTGCCTGACGTTGAAGATCAAGCATGGCCTGCATCATTTGTTGGAATTGGTTCTGCATGGTGTTCTTAGGAATGTCTTCTTGAACTGGCCTTGTATGATCGCTATTGCTGGAAGTGGGATTGCCGTTAAGTGGTCTCATACGAGGTGGCATAAAACTGCAAAACAAGTTGTTAGTACATAATAATCAAATAGAGGGTCACACATTGCTCACACGATACTAACTAATGAAGAGTCTAACGAACCCTCGCCACGTCCTTAGGATTTCTAGTTTCTTTTAATTGCATGAAACACGTCTCGCTCTGATACCAGTCTGTCGCGAGCCCGGAACGGGTTGCCGACCTAATCTGGGATTGGGACTAATGATGATGATATAATGGATGAACTGTAAATCATTCTATGAATTAAATCTTAACCAATATGTATACGAGTAAATAAAAAGGATGCTCGTATACGCGATTTGCCATAGGTGTCCGCGGTGAGGATATCACAACAACACAAATATTTCTTTTGAATGCGGAAGCGTGTAGCAATTCTAATTCATACATTCGTATCTAAGATGGCATGATTGATAACACATTTATAACAAGTATCAGAATGAGCATTGATCATTAGCTATTTCCCAAAAGTAAGTTAAAGTTTATACCAAAGATCATTTAATAACATTCCCCAAAAATAGAGGCCAACAAAGACTAATATAAACAAAATATGAATCCCAAAAGAATAGTTAACCATAACCCAAAATATTACGTGACTCGGACATCCGAATGTCTAAACGACATTATCGGCATGATACTCAACTAATCGTTGTGGTTCTCCGACCGCCTACTCGTGCTCCTCCTCGGGATAACCAACGACGGGACCTGAGTACCAAAGTAGTCAGTCAAAGACAACGGTTTGGCAGGTAAGTGAAAAGATATAAAAATTAGACAATAATTGAAATTACCTTCAAAAACATTTAAACATGTTAAAGCAATAACTTTCTTAAAATAGAAGAATCATTTACTGGAAAACAATATGCAATATAAAACATGTAAGGTATCCAAGAAATCGAGAAAAAAGCTAATCGGCATCCATACAAAGCTAAGTCCTCTATCACCGAAGTGACAAGAGCATCTCGGGATGTTGACCTCTGTCACCGAAGTGAAGAGGTACAACAAAATTTACATATACATATATAATGATACGGGACATGACCACGGTAGCGAACCAGGCATCGGGAACCACAATAGCAATCTGCGGGATCGGGAAAAGACCATGGTAATAATCGGGTAGCGGGATCCAAAATGCAGCTGGCTGGGACGGGAGGGGGAACTCCAAGTCGGTGGATCAGACCAACAAGGTTATCCAAGCTTAGTGGTGCCGACTCATAGGTCAAATAACAGAAATCAAGACATGTCCAAAATACATATGATGCACTTATATAAACAGGTGGGACGGGCTGCTCAAGGCACGAATATCATTTCAAACAAGAAGTGCATGTCGGGACTAGCAAAAGCTACAATTGTAATTTTTGTATTTTCGGGAATGATAAATCATAAATAGTGAATTTCGGGACTAGCATCGGGATTTAAAATTTAATCAAGGTGAATAAGGGTCTCGTATGTTGATTTCCATATATACATGGTACTCTTTGAGTTTGGAGACATTCCAGGCTCCTAATATTCCTTGGTCATTTCAAAACATACAGTGAATCTTTGTGATGTAAATTCCTTCTAGAATGGTTTCAAGCAATGCTTATAAGTCTTCCATTCACAATAGGGTTCCCAACAAACCTTTCTCAAACCTTTAAGTATTTTATTTTTGTCTCCAAAATTGCCCCAGATGAATAGTGTCCATCGCTCGAGCGGACAAGAAGTTTGCTCGAGCGATGAACTCTTTAGAATGGTTTTCTGGGAGGTTCGCTCGAGCGGATATAGGGTTCGCTCGAGCGGACATGTCGGCTCTAGCGAAAAAGATCGAACTAACAAGTTTCCGTGAGAGTTTTGAGAGTGTTCTAGGAAAGTTCGCTCGAGCGAAGTTTGGCTCGCTCGAGCAAACTGTCTACCGGAATGGAAGGAATCCCTTTCTGGATAGTTCGCTCGAGCGAATTGTCCAGGAACTGATTCCGGGACAGTTTTGCTCCTCTTCTTTTTTCACTTCTTACAAACTCCTTTGAGCTTCAATCTCATATCAAAAAAGAGGGTTAAAACCTCTTTAAAACCTTTCTCAAACCCCCATCAATCTTCCACAAAATTTATCTAATCACTTCCACTCTCTTCACATTCAATCACCAAAGTAAAAGAAGAATCCAACAATCACAAAGGTTCAATCAATGCCATAAACAAGAGACAATTAAAGAACTACAAACCACATTTCCATGACAATAAATGAGTTAGAAAAACTCTTTGAATGAACATTTATTTCAAATGAATGCAAGCTAATAAATATGAACATGAATAACAAAACCAACCACATTCCTCATAAAACCATTAAAAATGTTCGATTTATCATTTCATCCATTTGCCTTGGGTCTCTAATCAAGCAAATCAAGTCTCTAAACACAACTCCAAGCCAAAGATCCAAGCTACAACAAAAACCCCCAAAACAAGCCCTAAAAGGGTCAAAACAATGAACAAGAAGGAAAGCACATAATAATGAAAAATGGAGTTCCCAAAGGTTAGGAAAACACACATCAAAGAGAAAGGGAGGGATTTCTTACATGTAAGGTTCCCAAAAGACAAGATTAGCTCTAAAGAGGGTCTTGAGATGGGAGGTTTCCTCCAAAATGGTATCAAGAGGTAGCTTTCAAGATGGTGAAAAGGATGATGACATCCATTTATCAAGTGATGCAAGGTTTGGTAGTGATTGAGGTGGAGAAGCTAGAGAGAGGAGAGAAAGTGAAGAAAACCTTAGGTGGTTGTTGCTTGTGCTGGAAAATGAAAAAGAGAAGAGAAGGGTTCTCTTATATACAAGTGGAGAGTGGGCTCCACAACTAGCAATCTCATTGGGCTGAAATCATGTCTTTCGGGGCTTCGAACGGATTCAACGAAGAAGGGAGAAATGATCGTCAAAGTTTCTAGTTTACAAAAAGTATATGTTTCGCGGGTTTCGGGAATATCAAATATTGGGTATAGATTTAGTGTAAAAGACAGTTTTGCCCTCGAAGCTAGGAAAGTCGGGTTTCGAGGTTTTGAACGGGGACGGAATTAATATGACCGTTGTAGGGATCAATGAGATGAGTAAACCAGGATAAAAATACAAATAATCTAAATCTCGAAAAATCCCCCAAGTACACGCAAGGTCATAAAAGGAACCCCCAAAGGGCCCCACTAATCACAAAGGCACTCAAAATTTTCCAAAGCTATAACAAAGCTATTCTAATCCCAACTAAACCAAATACACTAATCACGTTTAAAACTAACACACAACTTAATTAACACTAATCGAGGTCTCTCAGGTTGGGGTTTTACAATTATAAATCAAAACATGTGCAAAACGATATTCTTTGTGTCAAAACTAAGTTTTTAAAACGAACTCTCAAGCATATGCTAAGACCCTTCATTTGATTCTTGTGTAATTGAAACCTAAATGTTCGAATTAAAAAACGGATCGATGCCCCTAAAGCTAAACAACACTTCAAATTTCTAAGTGCACAATATCAAGTTAAAAGCCCTTAACATATTTTGGGTTTTCATCCCACATAAAACATCGAAAATTTTTTCTTACCAGGCAGTCACCAGGCGGCTAGCCTACTTCACCTTGAGAAAAATTTAAGTTACTGATATAGTGACCGACCTAAAGTAGGTCACCAAGCGGCTAGCGTACTGGTGACCTCCTGCTGACCCCTAGCTGACACCCTGCTGACCCCCTGTATGGTCAGTTGCATTTCAAGTCAAATTTTTCCCGTTCTTTCTTCACTTTTCAAGTCCTTTCATTTCTGAGCCTTCCCACACATCCAATACAAGTCTTCACACTAAGAAGAAACCAATCCCAACCATTTCATCAACAAAACTCATCCATTCACCTTCACCATTCCATATCATGCTAAAACAAATCCAATTATTAAACAATAGATGGAGCTTCACTTCTAAACAAAATTCCAGAATTTTAGAAATTAAATGACATCAGATGCATGTGAAGAAAAGGAAGAAAAGTTATGCTTAGTTGACCAACACTTCATTAGAAAACTTAACATGCATAAACAATGCATTTTTCAAACACAATGCACCAAATAAATTACATGCACAATGAAACTAAAAGGATCACTTGCCTTAGACCAAAAATTCAATCCAAAACCTTCTCAAGGATCCCTCTCAAGGGCTGAACCAAGGTCTACAAGAAAGCCCAAGAAAACACCTCAAAAACTCAACAAATTTTGAAAACAAAGTACCCATTTCGAAATGGGTGTTGCATGTTTGAAAAACAAGTTCCTTAGGAATTCACATGACTCCATTAAAAACATGGGATGGAGCTCTTACTTATAGGTGTCCAAACAAGAAACAAGGAAGAAGATGAAGGGGTTGTCCAGCTGAGATTTCCAAACAAATGGTAGTAATGAGAAGCTTGGACGGAGAGGAAGAGGAATAAGTGATCAAATCTCCATTTCAAGCCCAATGGCCATGACATGCAAGAGGAAGAAAATGGAGAGGAAGGAGATGGTTTCTTTGCTGGTTCTCTGAGTTCTAAACTGAAAATGGACTGGAGTTGCTGGTTGCAAACGTGAATGAGGGAGAAAGAGAGTTTAAGTGATTGGGAAGTGGGCCCCAATTGCTCTAAAATTTAAAATGGCTAAAACATCATCTTGCGGGCCCCGGACGAGATCGATGAAGAAGGATAAAATGATCATTGAAAAATCTAGTTTCCAAAACGTATAATTTTGACATGGTTCTGGAATTTTAAAAATTGGGCTTAGATTTCAATGTGAAAAGATTGTTTTGCCCCTATGGCTGAATTCTGATTTTTTGAGTTTCGAATGGGATCGGGCTAACCAAAAAAGTTATTGGGGCTAATTTGACCTATCAAAAGAAACCAAAATTAGAATTTTTCAAAATCAAGGACAATCCCCCACTTTGACAAGTGCAACCCAACGCATCCCTGGGCTGCCAGACTAGGTCCAATGGCTCTCAAAAATTCCCCAAACCTATAGAAAATCATTTTAATTCACAACCCAACTTGATTACACTCAAATCTCACTTAGAGAACTAACCCACAGCTAAAAACACGATAATCAAGAAAATTAGGGGTCAGGGTCTTACAACCACTAAATACCATTTAAGACCATAAATGGAATCCAAAGAGGGAGAGAACCGTTTCATAGATTTGAAGTTGTGGTCATGTGGGGTACCGCTAATAAAACGTTCCAACATTCTCCCACTTGGTCCATATGGCCACAAAAAAAAAAAAAAAAAAAAAAAAAAAACAAACAAACAAAAGCTTTTGGAAAAAACTAATTTCGAAAACGACCTTGATCGGTGATCACCATGCATTTTGAAAAAAAACACTTGCCATCATAACTTTAATGCTAAGTCTTTAATTTGTGACTAAGTGAGTCTGATAATGTGAACTTTGGCGGTTACATGCCTTTAACGATGTGCTACCTTCCATAATTACTAGATTAACATTATCGCTTAACACAATCCTTAGTAAGGGTAAAAAAAGATGATTTTCATGGCAATCCTATTTATTGGGTACAATAATGCCATTTTTCTTTAATTTCCTCACTTTATACACTTCAATCACATGTGACAATAATTTAAATAAAGTAAGAAGATATGAAATCTTCTTTCAGTGATAAATATGGGCAGTGTCTTTACACATCTTCAACAAGGCAATTCATTCAGGCCCATATTACTAACATGCTCTTTATAGTCCTTTGGCGCCAATGCCTTTGTCAAAAGATCTGCTATCATGAGGCCTGTCGGGATCCCAATGATAGATACTAACCGATCTCGTACCATTTCCTTTAGTACAAGGTATTTGACTTCCAAAAATTTTGATTTACTGGAAACCTTGTCATTCTGAGCAAATCTTCTTGCAGCATCATTATCACGATAAATCTTCAAGGGCTTAGAAATTGTGTCCATAACACGTAATCCTAAGATAAAATCACGGATCCATAGAGCATGACCTGTGGCTTCAAAGCATGCTACGTATTCAGCAACAAATGTGGATTGAGTCACTAAAGTTTGTTTTGTACTTCTCCATGAAACTGCCCTGCCAGCAAGCAGGAAGATGTATCCTGAAGACAACTTTCTTGTATCCAGGCAACCAACGAAGTCATTATTAAAATAACCGACCACTTCTAAGTGGTCGGACCTTCTGTAAGAGAGCATGTGATTTCTTGTGCCACGTAAGTATCACAAAACTTTCTTAACTCCTACCCAATGTGCCATTCCCAGATCACTTTGATATCTACTAAGCATGCCAACTGCAAAACTGATATCGGGTCTAGTGCATGTTTGTGTATACATTAAACATTCGATCGCAGCCGCATAAGGACAAGTTTCCATCTGTTGCCTTTCAATTTCATTTCTTAGACATTGTTCTTTTCTAAACCTTTCACCTTTTGTCATAGGTACAGTTTGTGCCTTACACTCTTCCATACGAAATCTCATAAGTACATTTTTAATATAAGCTTCTTGTGATAACCCAAGTAATCCTTGAGATCTATCTCGATAAATCTCGATTCCTATTACAAAGGTTGCTTCACCCATATCTTTTATATCAAAATTGTTCTAAAGATATTCCTTAGTTTCGTAAATCATTACAAGATCATTACTAACCAATAAAATGTCATCGACATATATGACTAAAATCAGAAATCGGCTCCCACTAGCCTTGAGATATATACAATGATCAACGGTACTTTCAATAAAACCAAAAGATGTAATAATGCGAATGAACTTTAAATACCATTGTCTGGAAGCCTGTTTAAGACCATATATCGATTTCTTTAATTTACAAACTAGTTTATTGTCATTCTCTTTCACTAAACCTTCAGGTTGTTCCATATACGCTTCTTCTTCTAAATCCCCATTTAAGAACACTGTTTTGACGTCCATTTGATGTAACTCTAAGTTGAAGTGAAATACAATTTCCATAACAATTCTAAATGAGTCATTTTTAGACACTGGAGAGTAGGTTTCATGATATTCTATACTGAAAGTCCATGGATCCGAACCCTAGAGGGGGGGGGGGGTGAATAGGGTGAGTTTTCTATTTAGTGACCAATTATGCCAAATTCTAACTTCTTTAAAATCAATTAGTCACAAGTGATGATATAGAACTAAAGTGCGGAAGATAACAAAAACAATCATTACAAAGCATACACCATAACACAAGGATTTATAGTGGTTCGGCCTCAATGCCTACATCCACTACCGGCTTGTGATCCAACACCCCACCGGATTTCCACTATTTATGCTTTTCAATAGGTTAAGCAATAACCTTTACAATATGCTTTCCAAGGCTAAGCAATAACCTCTTACACTATGCTTTTCTTAGGCTAAGCAATAACCTCTACAACCAAAAGGTTGGTTATCTCTCTAAGTAGTGTCTAGAATACACTTGATGGAGATACAATTATAGCTCAATACAATGCCTCTTAATTAGGCGGATATGAAAGTAAAAATCTAATTCACACACACACACACTATGAATGCAAAGATGAATGCACAATGTATGTATATGATGTCCTCAATCAATTTGAAAATTAAAGCTCATAAATGTATGTCAAAGGCTTTTAAAAGTTTTAGCTTATAAAAACATTTATGATTGAGGAAGGAATACTAATCACATGTTCAAAAACAACTTGTAAAAGATTTACCTATCTAGTTCAAGCAAGTTGTGAAAGTTTAAGAACAAAACATGTGATGCATAAGGATTTCAATCAAATTAACAATGAAGCTTAATATATGTATGCTTAAATCATTTGAAAGTGTAAAACACAAAAATAGATTTGATTGAAATCAAGGGACAAATTATATGTACTTAAAATACAACTTGAAAATGATATACCTATCAAAGCTAAGCAAGTTGTGAAACTTTAAAACAAAAGTACATATGATTTGTGAAGTTGCTGAATCCAAAACATAAGATAGATTTGAAAGTGATTTTCTTATGATGAAAAACAACAACCAAAGATTCAACCAAGTATAGGAATCATGTTTACATATAATTTCAAAGATGTTGACAAAAACATGATTTACTTAGATATACCAATTTAAGTACTACTTGGTTTGAATCAAAGTGTTGCATCCAAAACAATAAATCAATTCAAAACATAAATATGTTAAGGACACAACAAATCATAGTTTATCATGCTAGAAAAGATTTACCAATATTTAAAACAAAGCATGAAAACATATGATTAAGAAAAGTAAAGCTTACTTAGAGATTTAACTTCATTAATCCAAGCTTTAACTTTCCAAATGTCCCTTAGCCATCCTTAGCTCATTCCTCTTTAATTGGCCTCAAAACATTTCAAGGAGGGCCTCTTTGTTCCTCAAAATTTCTTTAGGAATGAGCTTCTATTTATAAAAAAAAATGCCCAATGGCTATTCCCTGGTCGACCTGGTACATTGCCCAGTCGACCTGGCCTTCAACGGTCATAAAACTGACCGTTTGAAAAAGAGCTCAACGGCTCTTTCCCGGTCGACCCGCAGTGGGCTTGGTCGACTGGGTCCATGGGCTCGGTCGACCGGCCACACTGTGGGTCGACCGGGTCCTGGGACCTTTTTCCCAAAAATTGTATTCCTTAAAGTAATTTCTTATGGGGACTTTTGGGCCATTAAATCAAGCTTGGAATCATGATTTAAATCAATCTAAGAGTTTTAAAATCATGAAACATAAAAGCCTAAAATGATTTGAAAGATTTAAAACATAGGCTAGCTTGATTTATAAAAATTCTTTTTCAAATTAAATGCATCCAAGATTAAAAACAAAACATGCATAAATCAATAGTTCTACAAGTCTAAAAAACAATGCACGTGTAAATCAAGATTTCAACATTTTCTAAATCAATGCATGTGTGAAAATTCAAATGATGATTAAAATGATAATGCATCCATCAAATTGCAATATACAAAATCCCTAACATATACCTTCTCTCTGAGTAAAACCTTTAGCCACGAGTAGGGCCTTGAACCGTTCAACTTTCCCTTTGGAATCCCTTTTGTTCTTAAAGACCCATTTACAGCCAACGGCCTTGCAACCCTTGGGTAGTTCAACGATATCCCAAACTTCATTTGTCACCATTGATTCTAACTCATCCTTCATGGCATCTACCCATTTATCAGAATTCTCATTTTCAAAGGTTTCCTTAAATGTCTTAGGATCTTCTTTAATACCAATGTCAGATTCTTCCTCTAAATACACGACATAGTCATCCGGAATAGCATGTTTTCTCATTCGAGTTGTGACCTCCTTAATATCTCCGGATCGGATTCATTGATGCTTTGTTGTGTATTTTGAAGTGGATCATTATTTTGTTCTGGGAATGCCTCATTGATGGGATTTTGAAAATTCTATGGTTGTTGTTCCTCTTGATAATCATTAACTATGATTTCAAGTGGAACAACTCTACTTTGTTCAATAGGCAACTTAAGTGGCTCCTTTATTTCATTGTAAGTCACAGTTCTATTATGATCACTCCCACTTTTCTCATGATCCTCTAAAAATCGGGCATTTCCAAATTCAACAATCCTAGTTGTACGGGTCAGACAGTAAAACCTATACCCTTTAAAACTTTTCAGATAACCAAGGAAATATCCACTGATTGTTTTAGGGTCTAATTTCCTTTCTTGTGGGTTAAAAAATCTCACTTTAGATGGACAACCCCAGACTCGAAAATGATTTAAGCTGGGCTTCCTATTGGTCCACAACTCGACAGGAGGTTTGGGAACTGCTTTTGTAGGAGCAAAATTCAATACATACACTGTAATCTTTAGTGCCTCTCCCCACATTAAATCTGGTAAGTTGGTGTTACCAACTATACTCCTTACCATATCCATTAACATTTTATTCCTTCTTTCGGCCACACCATTTTGTTGAGGTGTGCCCGGCATTGTATACTATGCTACAATATCTTCTATTTCTAGAAATCAATCAAATAGGCTCGGGTTATGACTCGATTAAGTGTGTCCACCCTAATACTCACCACCTCTATCAAATCTCACCACGTTAACTTTCATGTCTAATTGCTTTTCTACTTCTGCTTTGAATATTTTGAAAACATTCAAAGCATCAGATTTTTCTTTAATCAAATAGACATAACCATACCGTGAAAAAATCATCTATAAAAGCGACAATGTATTCCTCTCCCGTAAAACATGAAACATGAATTTTACCACATATATCTGTATGAATAATTTATAAGGGTGCAGAACTTCTTGTGGCACTTTTCTTGTATGTATTGATTTGTTTTCCTTTTATACAGTCAATACAAACACTATAATCAGTGAAATCAAGATTGGGCAATAAACCATCAGTCACCGATCTTTTAATTCTCTATTCAGATATATGTTCTAATCTTTTGTGCCATAGCCTTGGTGAGTTCTCATTTAGTGGCACTCTTTTCATGCCTATGTGTAATCCACAATTAATGTTAGGTGTGTGTAAAGTTTGTTCATACGTAGAATCTAGCTTTAATCTATACAAACCATCATACATATAACCATTCCCAATCAAAATATTATTGATAAAATTATGTATAATACCCTGTCCAAAGTTGAAATTAAATCCATTACATTCAAGTCTGGAAACTGGAATCAAATTTCTAGAAATATCAGGAACGAAGAAAGTATTAAAATCCAGGACATGACCAATGTCAAGCACCAGCCTATAAGTGCCTACAGCTTCGACCCTTGATTACTTTTTATTCCCCATTGTAATGGTTTTCTCATTATCATTTGGAATCTGCCTTGAAAGGAATCCCTACACACAACCAAATACATGAATGATTGCTCCAAAGTCAACCCACCAGATTTTGATGGGATATTAGCTAAGTTGGTTTCTTGACATACAAAAGATAGATTTTTACCTCTCTTTTCAAACCAACTTTTACACTTTAGGCAATCCTTCTTAAAATGTCCATTTTTTTGACATAAAAAACATTTCTTCTGTGCTCCTTCCTCTTTCCTGTTGGGCTTTGCTTCCTGAACATTGGCTTTCTTTTTGCCTTTTCCTTTACCCTTGGACTTATTTTGAGAAACATAATTAACAATTAATTGTCCCTCGGCCTTAAGCCTCCTTTCTTCTTGATCAGCTTTTGCAATCAACTCATTCAATGACCATGGAGTTGAGCTCTGGTTGTAGGCTGCATTAAATGGGCCAAACTTGGGAGGAAGAGAACTGAAACTAAATTGCACCAAATATTTTTCAGACACAGTCATATCAACTTCCTTCAATTTAGAAGTGATATTTGTCATTGTAAATTGTTAGGGATTTTGTATTTGCAATTTGATGGATGCATTATCATTCAAGCATCATTTGATTTGTACACATATGCATTGATTTGAGAAATCTTGAAATCTTGTTTTATACATGCATCGTTTTTAAGACTTGTAAAAATCTTGGTTCATGCATGTTTTGATTTTAAACTTGGATGCAATTTGTTTTGAAAAGGAATTTTATAAATCAAGCTAGCCTTTGATTTTAAAACATTCAAATCATCTTAGGCTTTTTAGGTTTCATATTTTTAAAACTCTTAGAATGATTTAAACATGTTTCCAAGCTTGATTTAATGGCCCAAAAAGTTCCCTCAAGAAAAACTCTGAAATATGCAAAAATATGCAATTTGAGGGAAGTTGGTCCCAGGCTCGGGTCGACCGCACTGTGTGGCCGGTCGACCGCGCCTATGGACCCGGTCGACCGGCCACACTACGCGGTCGACCGGGAAAGAGCCGTTAGACTCTCTTTCAAACGGTCAATTTTTTGACCGTTGAAGGCCAGTCGACCGGGCAGTGTACTAGGTCGACCGGGGACTAGCCGTTGGGCATTTTTTGGTATAAAAAGAAGCTCATTCCCATAGAAATTTTGAGGAACAAAGAGGCCCTCCTTGAGATGTTTTGAGGCCAAACAAAGGGGAATGAGCTAATAAAGGCTAAGGGACATTTGGAAAGCTAAAGCTTGGTTTCATGGAGTTAAATCATTTAGTAAGCTTTACTTTTCCTAATCATATGTTTTCATGCTTTGTTTTATTTATTGGTAAATCTTGTCTAGCATGATAAACTATGATTAGTTGTATCCTTAACATGTTTATGTTTTGATTTGATTTATTGTTTTGGATGCAACACTTTGAGATTCAATCCAAGTAGTACTTGAATTGGTAAATCTAAGTAGATCATGTTAATGGAAAAATCTTTGAAATTATATGTAACATGATTCATATACTTGGTTGAATCTTTGGTTGTTGTTATCCATCATAAGAAAATCACTTTCAAATCTATCTTATGTTTTGGATTTAACAACTTCACAAATCATATGTTTTCATGTTTAGCTTTAATTATTGGTAAATCTTCTCTAGCATGATAAACTATGATTTGTTGTGTCCTTAACATGTTTTATGTTTTGAATTGATTTATTGTTTTGGATGCATCACCATTTGATTCAATCCAAGTAGTACTTTATTTGGTAAATCTAAGTAGATCATGTTAATGAAAGAATATTTGAAATTATATGTAACATGATTCATATACTTGGTTGAATCTTTGGTTGTTGTTTTTCATCATAAGAAAATCACTTTCAAATATATCTTATGTTTTGGATTCAACAACTTCACATGTACTTTTGTTTTAAAGTTTCACAACTTGCTTAGCTTTGATAGGTATATCATTTTCAAGTTGTATTTTAAGTACATGTAATTTGTCCCTTGATTTCAATCAAATCTATTTTTGTGCTTTACACTTTCAAATGCTTTAAAGCATACATATATTAAGCTACATTGTTAAATTGATTGAAATCTTCATGCTTCACATGTTTTTTTCAAAAACTTTCACAACTTGCTTGAACTAGATTGGTAAATCTTTTACAAGTTGTTTTTAAACATGTGATTAGCATTACTACCTCAATCATAAATGTTTTTATGAGCTAAAACTTTTAAAAGCCTTTGGCATACATTTATGAGCTTTGATTTTCAAATTGATTGAGGACATCATACACATACATTGTGCATTCATCTTTGCATTCATAGTGTGTGTGTGTGAATTAGTTTTTCACTTTTATATCCGCCTAATTAAGAGGCATTGTATTGAGCTATCATTGTATCTCCATCAAGTGTATGTTAGACACTACTTAGAGAGATAACCAACATTGTGGTTGAAGAGGTTATTGCTTAGCCTATAAAAGCATAATGCATAGGTTGATGTTAAGCCTTGAAAACCATCATTGTAAAGGTTATTGCTTAGCTTTGAAAAGCATATTGTAAAGGTTATTGCTTAGCTTATTGAAAAGCATAGATAGTGGAAATCCGGTGGGGTGTTAGATCACAAGCCGGTAGTGGATGTAGGCATTGAGGCTGAACCACTATAAATCCTTGTGTGATGGTGCTTGCTTTGTGGTGATTGTTTTTATTAAGCTTCCGCATTTTATTTGTAATCACCACTTGTGACTAGTTTGTTTTAAAGAAGTTAAAATTGGTTAAAATTGGTCATAAATGAAGCTCACCCTATTCACCCCCCCTCTAGGGTTCGGATCCCCGGACTTTCATAAATATGTGTTCTCTTACTCCTAATGTTCCATTCTATTTTATACTTCTAAGACGGCTAATCAAGGATGCACCTAAAGCTTTATCAGTTATTTGAAACTGACCTTTTATAGCTTCTAGTAGGTCCTTTGTATTTTCTTTTGCTTCAATGGAACCTCTAATGATCCTCGAAATTGAGTTCGTAATAATGTTTATCACAACCTTATTAGCCTTAATCCATTTATTATAGTTAGCCCTTTCATCAACTGAGCTCGCATCCGTGGGTATTGTTGGCTTGGGCTCGTCCAAACCCATATCAAGGTCCAAGTAAGTAATAGGTAACAATAACATGTCCATCCATTCGATAAAGTTTGATCCATCTAGCATGGGTATATTCCCTAAAGTCAAAAGTGATGCCATGGAATTTGAAACTAAAGAAAACAACTAAACAAGTAACAATAAGTTATGTAATGCTTTGAATTTAGCTATGCAATATACTTAAATTTAAAAGTGATATGTACATCATTGTAAAGCCACCTTTGGGTTGGAACGACTACGTAAATATATTACTTTTCTTTGATTAATATGACCATGTTTATAATATGTGATGTGATTGTATTGAATATATTCCTTTGGGTTTAAATTAAATACAAGCAAAACACATTTATAAACCATGTCATATTGCAATTTCAAATTATGGACAATCGTACCTTTGGGCTTGATTGAACCATTTCCTTAATGAAATTGAAATTTTAAGTGTTGTCATTTTCAAACAATTGATTTTGTACTTCCTTAACTCAATTTAGAGAATTAAACAATTTTCTATAATTGGGATGCTTTGGCGGTTACCAAGTTAAGAAATTGTCGAATTCTTTAAATTAATAACAACACTTAAGTGAAAAAGTTCATTCAGTCATCTTAGTGTGATGAACCAATCAATCAAAAAATATCGGTCCATATGCACTATTATATAATTTTCGAATAACTTTATTATATCACATTTAAGTTGATTAGGGATCATTTCATAGATCAATGGGGCAAATTATCACTAATTGATCATTTATCAACACCTAATATCTTTAATTGATTCACCATAAGCATACATCCATCCAATCCAAGAAATAAATAACTCTAAATTTTAAACCATAGTGAGCATATTTGAATATGAACAATAAAATAGAACTTTGTTTTTACTAAATAAGTATGATTAGCAACGGAAGTAGCAAAAAAAAAAAAAAAAAAAGTTAAATATAATGTTAAAATAAAATGTGCTCTGATTTAGAGTGATTAATCAGTCCATCAGATCTGTCCATGTGATAAATCTCAATGCCATTAATACAGAGAAGAAAACGGATTGTCGATCCCTGTCTAAATGTGTCTTTTATGATCAAAATAAGATATGAACCATTTATTATTGACCAATATGTTCAATTTTGAATGGATCAATGAATTCAAAATGTTATATATGGCCAACACTAGCAATTCATGCTATAATCTACAATTTCATAGCTCAGGGTCAACTTTTAAACTTTGATTTGGGTCACTTTTGAAGCTTATTTTGGTCAATTGAATGTACAAATATGTACTATCTAATAAGCGGGTTTAACTGGAAAAATTTTCTCGAAAACTGAAATATGCTTAGTGGGCCCTTAACAGGTCAGGCCCAACCCACGATTGGCCCATAAACTAGTCCAAATTTCTCATGAATGGCAGACCAGGTCAGGTCAGGTCGAACAGAACCTAACCCGGCCCATCCTGCTTGGGTAGTGTCACGCCCCCAAACCCGGACCCTACAGCGGCCCGACCTCGGGGAGCACTAATTGGGATTTTAAGTACGAACTATATTTCTCCCAAGATCCGGGTATGTGAGGATCACAATTCCAACAGACTCTGAATATTTTGCAGAAGCTCTCATAGCATTGTGACCCGGAGTCCGTGGCCATCGGATTCCGCATCTCACTCAACCGCTAGTATAGAGCTATCATATAAAGAATCATATCAGACTAGAATAAACCATCACAACAAAGTACAGAGCTAACGATAATAGGATATTACATTCCCATATATGTTCAAGTTATAAATGATCAATATGCATTAATTAACAAATCCCAAGAAGAGGCTAACAGAAGCCATACAATAACAAACTAATAACCACTACCCATATGAGACGTAGCTCCGATGTCAAGCCCAATGTCAACATGACATAGCCGACAACACCACCTGCAAACTCATGGCTCCACGGCCAATAAAAGCTCTCAGCTCGGGGCGGGGGAAAACTGAACCTGAGTACCAAAGTAGTGGGTCAGACACTACGGTCTGGCAGGTGGGTGAAAATATAGTAAATGTACTGAAAAATAAAACATATGATAATCCATGTTATTTGATCAAAGGCTGCATATAATTAAAACATATGGAAAATCATGGTTACCTGACAAATCCTGTATTCATGTAAAACGAGTGTAAAACATGGATCTCTGACAAAACATGTATTCATTTAAAGCATAAGCAAAATATCGAGGTCTGGCAAAACATGTGTTCATTTGCAACATCTGTAAAAGCATGGATATTTGACAAATCGGGTATTCATTTAAAGCATGTGTAAACATAGAGATCCGGTAAAACAAGTGTTCATTTAAAACATCTGTACGCAATATAAAAACATGTGAAGTATCCAAGGAATCGGGAAACAAGTAAGATGGCATCCACACAAAGCTAAGTCTTCTATCACCGAAGTGACAAGAGCATATCAGGATGTTGACCTTAGTCACTGAAGTGAGGATGTACAACGAAATTTACATATACATATACATAATAAAATAGGACATGACCACTGTAGCGAAGCGGGCATCGGGAACCACAATAGCAATCTGCGGCATTGGGACAAGACCACGGTAATCACCGGGTAGTGGGATCCAAATTGCAGCTGGCGGGATAAGAGGGGGTCTCCAAGTCGGTGGACCAGACCAACAAGATTATCCAAGGTTAGAAGTGCTGACTCATAGGTCAAATAACAAAAATCGAGATAAGTACGAAATACATATGATGCACTTGTATGAACGGGCGGGATGGGGTGCTCAAAGGCACAAATATCAGTTCAAACAAGAAGTGCATATCAGGACTAACAAAATGCTACAATTGTAATTTCAGTATTTTCCGGAATGATAAATCATAAATTAGGAATTTTGGGAGTGCATATTAAAATTTGTAAACAATGAAGTGCAATTGAAAATTTGAAATTTCGGGACAAGTATTGGGATTCAAGATAACACAAAGTGAATAGGGATCCCGTATGTCGATTACAATGTAAACTTGGTACTCTTTGAGTTTGGAGACATTCCGGGCTCCTTATATACTTTGATACTTCGAGAGTCTTCAATGTATTTCCGAGACGAGATTTTCTCTCTTGAATTCCCAAACAGTCCTTCCTAACCATCTCATGAACATATGCTTCAAAACAGTACTTTTCATCCTTCTCAATTGCCAAAAATTTATGGGAGGTCGGTCACCTGTCAGTCAGCAGGCGGCTAGCAGCCTGGGCCAGGTCAGTTAGCCGACTGGTGACCGCCCCTTCAGGAACAAAATTTCTTCCTTACTGATATGGTGACCGACCCTGTCTGGTCACCAGGTCTGCCTACTAACCTCCCAGTCAGCGGACAGTTCAGTTTTGAACTGATTTTTGCTCCCTTTTTCCTCCAAAACATTTCTCTTACAACCTACTTCATTCCCTGCAATGAAATGAGGTCAAAGGCTCCTCCAATTCATCATTCAACACTTCCATTTTCTTCATTTCAAATATCTCCCTTCCTATCCATTCCATTCACAATCAATCTCAAGATAGGGAAAACCCATCTTATATGAAAACCATTTGCAACTATGACAACATACTACAGACATTTCCAAGGTATGAACACGAGAGAAATAGACTCATCAATAAGTACATTTCGAAATCAATATTAATCATAGAAAAAGACAAGTATTATAATCATCAAAACCATTAATGAAATCAAGATTTTCTCACAAAACATGCCATTAATCAAAATAATCCATTTATCCACTTGCCTTGGGTCTCTAATCAAGAAATCATGCCTCTAATCCCCTTTTCCAAGCCTAGAACAAACGCACCCCAAATAAAACCCTAAAATGGTCAAGACAATGAAATAGAAATAGAGAGCTTCTAATAATGCAAATGGAGCTTCTCTAGGGTTACAAGAGTACAAATCTAGAAGATGGAGATGATTGCTTACTTGGATGACCTTCAAATGGAAAGAGCTAGTTCAAAGGGGATCTCAAAGTTGATGGATTTCTCTTCCAAGAGTATCAATGGAGAGTTCTCAAGGAGTGGAAGAAGATGGTGAAGTCAATTTCTCAATTTGTGCAAGGTTGGTGGTGATTTGATGATGGAAAAGCAACAAGGAAAAGGGAAAGGGAGAAAACCCTAGGTTGGGTTGGGTTGTGCTGGAAAAGGAGAAAGGAAGAAGGGTCTTCCTTATAGAGCAAGTGGGGAGTGGGCTCCACCCCTAAGAATCTTGTTGGTTCAAAATCATAGCTTTCGGGGTTTCGAACGAATTCGACGAAGAAGGGAGAAATGATCATCGAAATCTCTAGTTTCCAAAAAGTATATATTTTATGAGTTTTGGAGACATTCAAAATAGTGCCCATATTTTGGTGAAAAAAGACTGTTTTGCCCCTAACATTAGAAAAGTAGGGGTTCGGGGTCTCGTACCGGGACGAAGTCAATACGAAAGTTGTAGCGATTAACGAGATAAGTAAAATGAGATTAAAACAAGAATTATTGGAATCTCTAATAATCCCCCAATCACATGCAAAGTCACTAAAAGAAACCCCAAAAGGGTCCCACTAAAACAAGAAGGCACTCAAAATTTCCAAAGCTAATGAAAAACCATCCTAGCGCACAAACTCAACCAAACAAACACTAATCCCACTTAGAGAAACTAATCCACAATAAGAGTAACACTAATCATGGACTCTCAAGATGGGCTCTCACATCCTCCACCCCTTAGAACATTTGGTCCACCAAATGAACTAAACGAAACCCAAAAACAAGTGGGGACATTAATCCCACACTTCGGAAACAAAACCTCAAACGGTTGGTCCAATCGGTCCTTGGAAGCACCTGAACTCGCTGGGTCAACCTCGCTGTAGAACTCTTCGGTCAACTATCAATAGTTGTCAGACATTCTCCCACTAACTTCAATCTGTCACTGCCCTGCCAAATCTGACTGCTCGAGGAATTTGCCAACTCTAACTCCTTCTAATTTCCACCAAGTCTTTCGCTTCTATCCACCTTGATACAGAAAATTATGTCGACTTCATCACAACTGTCGAAGCTTGGGTCTCATGTCAAATGCACAATCTTCAAGGCGAACTCTTCCAAGCTCTAACTCTTTTTGCTCGTTGCTCTTGATCCTTCGCACAACAGGCGGTCTCTGACACTAACATGCTTGTCCCTTCACAATTCTTCAGCATTTAAAGCTCTGTCCTCATTCTTGCAATTGCTCTGCCAAGTCTGTTTTCCTTACAAAACCCAAATAACTGACTTCCTGCTTCGTATATCTGTACATTGTAATCCGAAGTTCCTCATGTCGATAAAATTAGCAAAATCTGTGGTGATCAAGTAGAGATCCTTTTTGTTGTCAACTCCTTCATCAACTGCTGAAATCTGATGTCCAATGCTTCTAGCCATACAAAAGATGCATTCTGCTAGGTCTACTTCACCACATTGCTGCACTTGTTGAAAATTCCAGAATAGTTCTCTAACAAAACTCATCAAATTCTAGGAATCTCTAACTTTGGACATCTCCATTGAGTTCTACCAACTGAAAATTATCTTTAAACATTGATGATCTTCCTTGCTCCTGTACAACTGCACTATCCCCGGTCAAACATGGCGGTGAGATGAGTATGTGGTTGAGGTCGCTAATTCAGTTGAAGGTCTCAAACCGTCCAAACTTTTACTCGACAATTTGTTCCCCTGACACAATCAATATTCAAAGAATCCTTCCATCAAACCCTTGACACCCTTTAGATGTTCTTGCATAACCTCGAATCCACTACTTATCTTGTCCATCAATGTCGGTCCAAGAGAATGAAAGTTTTGACTCATTCCGATGTATTGTAACTCTATCTCTGCCGTAAAACTCTATATATAGTGTCATTGTTCTCTGGATTTTTCAATCGGCCTTGTCCATAGGTTATGATTACCTAATTTGCACCTGCACAGTGTCCAAACTGATATCCCGAAAGTCTGTAAAGTCTGCAAGATCTCTTCTATCATATGACCAGGTAACATTTCATTTTTATACGGCTTCTTATATTGTAGCTGGAAACTTACTTCACATCATTTTAACCACACACTGATGCATCCCGCTGAGTCAACTTCACCATCATTTCGGAGTTGTTGAAAATCCTCTAGCTTTCCTTCGACAAAAGTTCATCAATAATCAAAAAATTTCTAGCTTTTGGCATCACTTAAAGTTCTGTCAACTGAAAATCACCCCAAACTTCCTAAAATTCGCCATTGTCTGGCGTCTGGAGTCTTTCGACTTAGGAAAACATTCCAAATCTATCCAAAAATCCACACTTACTTGTCTACCGCACCATCTAATGGTAAACGATCAACTGTAATTAGGTCTCGATATACTGATCACATTCCCTGCTGACTAACAACTGCTCATAAATTCCTTCGCTAGCTCCATCTGTGGTGTCGAAAAGTTGAAAATTCTGCTAAAGTCCTTCAAGATCCATATGCTAAGTCCACAAAACTCTAACTCTCTAGCGCGAAAACAATAAAAGGTACTAAATTTGGGTGCGAAGACATTCAATTCTCCCCCACTAGAAAAGAATTTGGTCCCCCAAATTCTCTAACAAGAACAAAAAGGGAAGAGAGAAGAAGTGTCTCCCCCACTAGAAGGAAAACAAACCTGAATCCAACAGAACAACATCTAGCCAAAACAAAACAACTCTAACGATTCCTCACCACACGTCTTAAGGTTCCTAGAGTGTTTTATTTCCTAGAAACCCGCCCGCTCTGATACCAATCTGTCACGACCCCAAACCCGGACCCTATAGCGGCCCGACCTCAGGGAGCGCGAATTGGGATTTTAAGTACGAACTAAATTTCTCCCAAGATCCGAGTGTGTGAGGATCACAATTCCAACAGACTCTGAATATTTTGCGGAAGCTTTCGTAGCATTGCGACCCGGAATTCGTGGCCATCGGATTCCGCATCGCACTCAACCGCTAGTATAGAGCTATCATATCTAGAATCATATCAGACTAGAATAAACCATCACAACAAAGTATAGAGCTGACGATAACAGGATATTAAATTCCCATTTATGTTCAAGTTACAAATTATCAATGTGCATTAATTAACAAATCCCAAGAAGAGGCTAACAGAAGCCATACAATAACAAACTAATAACCACTACCCATATGAGACGTAGCTCCGATGTCAAGCCCAATGTCAACGTGACATAGCCGACAACACCACCTGCAAATTCATGGCTCCACGGCCAATAAAAGCTCTCAGCTCGGGGCGGGGGAAAACTGAACCTGAGTACCAAAGTAGTGGGTCAAACACTATGGTCTGGCAGGTGGGTGAAAAGATAGTAAATGTATTGAAAAATAAAACATTTGATAATCCATGTTATTTGATCAAAGGCTGCATATAATTAAAACATATGGAAAATCATGGTTACCTGACAAATCCTGTATTCATGTAAAACGAGTGTAAAACATGGATCTCTGACAAAACATGTATTCATTTAAAGCATAAGCAAAATATCGAGGTCTGGCAAAACATGTGTTCATTTGTAAAATCTGTAAAAGCATGGATATTTGACAAATCGGGTATTCATTTAAAGCATGTGTAAACATAGAGATCTGGTAAAACAAATGTTCATTTAAAACATCTATACACAATATAAAAACATGTGAAGTATCCAAGGAATCGGGAAACAAGCAAGATGGCATCCACACAAAGCTAAGTCCTCTAGCACCGAAGTGACCAGAGCATATCGGGATGTTGACCTTAGTCACTGAAGTAAGGAGGTACAACAAAATTTATATATACATAAACATAATAAAACAGGACATGACCACGATAGCGAAGCGTGCATCGGGAACCACAATAGTAATCTGCGGCATTGGGACAAGACCACGGTAATCACCGGGTAGGGGGATCCAAACTGCAGCTGGCGGGACAGGAGAAGGTCTCCAAGTCGGTGGATCAAACCAACAAGGTTATCCAAGGTTAGTAGTGTAAGACCCCGACCCGAGTGACCTCGATTAGTGTTGATTAAGTTGTGTTTTAGTTCTAAGCATGTTTATTGCGTTTTGGTTTAGATTGGGGCTAGAATAGCTTTGTTATAGTTTTGGGGAATTTTGAGTGCCTTGGTGATTAGTGGGGCCCTTTGGGGGTTCCTTTTTATGACTTTGCGTGTACTTGGGGGATTAATTGAGATTCTTTGGATTTGTGTTTTTATCCCGTTTTATTAATCTCGTCGATCTCTACAACTTTCATGTTGGATCCGTTCCCGTCCCGAAACCCGACTTCCACTGTTTTGAGGGCAAAACAGACTTTTCACACTAAATTTGGACCAAATATTTGATATTCTCAAAACCCGTGAAACATATACCTTTTGGAAACTAGAAATTTCAAAGATCATTTCTTCCTTCTTCGTCGACTTCATCCGACGTCCCGAAAACTACTTTTTCAGCCTTTCAAGTTTCCTAAGGGGTGGAGCCCACTTGCAAATACTATATATGCATCACCTTTCTTCCTTTCTCCTTTTTCCGGCAACTCTCTCTAGCCTAGGGTTTTTCTCTTTGCTCTTCTTCTTCTCCTTGCTTTTTCCATCTCCAATCACCACCCACCTTGCATCATTTGAGAAATGGATGTGATCCTCTTCTTCCTCTCCTTCGAGGCGTTCCATTGATATCATTGTTGAAGAAAACTTCCCTCTCCAAGATCCCCTTTGAGCTAACTCTCTCCATTTGGAGAGTCTACTAGTAAGTTTTCTTCCTAATCTCTTAGATTTGAGCTCTTATGATCTTAGAGGAGCTCCATTTTCAATATTGGAAGCTCCCTCTTTCTATCTCTTTGTTTGACCCATTTTAGGGTTTGTTTTGGGGGTTTTGTAGAGATAGTGGATTTTGTGCTTGAGAGGGTGTTTAGAAGATCTTTTTGCTTAGCTTTGGACTTGAGGCAAGTGGATGAATGGTTATTTTGAGCTTTTAATGATTTTGATAAAATGCATTGATGATTTCCTACTATTATTGATTTGCATTGATTGAAATAAATGTGCATTAATGACTCCTATGAGTTCAATTAATGGTTTTGGAAATGTGGTTGGTAGATTTCATTTATTGCTTGACTATGGTTTAAGTGACTCCTTGTGATTGGGATTTTTCTTTCCTCCTTGTGGTTGAATGAGTGGAGTATGAGGGATGTTAGAAAGGAGTATTGGGCCTCCCTTGTGGAGTGGAATTGTGGCTAAGGGAGTTGTGAGGAGTGGAAATGAAATGGGAGCAGAACTGTCCCGAAACTCATTTCTGGGCAGTTCGCTCTAGCGAACCAGGTGGTCGCTCGAGCGAAGTGTCCAGAACAGGTTCTGAACCATTCCAGTAGACATTTCGCTTGAGCAAACCCCTTATTCGCTCGAGCGAACCCTCCCAGAACAGTATCAGGCACTCATAAAACCTTGTTAGTTCAAGCGAACCTTTTGTTCGCATGAGCTAACATGTTCGCTTGAGCGAACCTCCCCATTCCAGAGAGCTCACTGCTCGAGCGAACTTCCTGTCCGATCGAGCGATTAGCACTATTCACCTGGGACTAATCTGTGAACAAAAATGCGATGTTTGTTTGGTTGAGAGGTGTTTGTTGGGAACCTGATTATGATGAGAAAACTAATAACCATTGTGTAGCACCCATTTGAAAATAGAAATCAAATCAGAAGTGTTCATTTAAGTTTGAAAATCCTAAGGTGTATAAAGAGCCCGGAATGTCCCCAAACTCAAGGAGTACCAATTTTTATTATATATGACATACGGGACCTTTATTCACTTCGATTAAATTTCGAATCCCGATATTTGTCCCGAACCTCTTGAATTATTATTTACCATCCCCGAAAATACTGAATTTGCAATTATAGCATTTTGTTAATCCCGATATGCACTTCCCGTTTAATATGATAATTGTGCCTTTGAGCATCCCGTCCCGCCCGTTTATATAAGTGCATCATATGAACTTTTGTACATGTCTTGATTTATGATATTTGACCTATGAGTCGGCACCACTAAGCTTGGATTACCTTGCCGGTCTGATCCACCGACTTGGAAATTCCCTTCCCGTCCCGCCGGCTGCAGGTTGGATCCCGCTACCCGGTTATTACCGTAGTATTGTCCCGATGTCGCAGATTACTACTGTGGTTCCCAATGCCCGGCTCGCTACCGTGGTCATGTCCCATATTTATTATATATATGTATATATTATTTATGTTGTATCTCCTCACTTTGGTGACTGAGATCAACATCCCGATATGCTCATGTCACTTCGGTGATAGAGGACTTAGCTCCATGTGGTTGCCATCTTGTTGTTTCCCGTATTCCTTGGATACCTTACATGCTTTATATTGCATTTATGTTTCAAATAAATGATCATCCTGTTTTATGAGATTTATTGTTTTAACAGGTTTAAATGTTTTCCAAGGTAATTTCAATTGTTGTTTTATCTTTCACCCATTTGCCAAACCATCGTGTTTGACCCTTGTTTTGGTACTCAAGTCCCATTGTCGGCTTTCCCGAGAAGGAGCATGAGGAGGCGGTCGGAGAACCGCAACGTTTAGTCGAGTGGCACGCTGATGATGTCATTTAGACATTCGGGTGCTTGAGCTACGTGACATTTTGGGATAGAAAATAACCAATTATTTTGGGGTATAGATACTTTATTATATTGGCCTTTGTTGGCCTCTAATTTTGGGAAGATGTAATTAAATGATTTTGTCATAAACCTTTACTTACTTTTGGGAATTAGCCATTGATCATTGCTCATTTTGATACTGGTATTGAATATGTTTAATCTTGTTAGTTTGGACATGAATGCATGAATTAGATTTGCTACATGCTTCCGCATCTTAAAAGAAATATTCATGTCGATGTGATATCCTCACCGCGGACACCTGTGGGAAATCGCGTATACGAGTGGCATCCTTAATGGACTCGTATACGTTTTGATTAAATTAATCCATAGTGTTGACATGGATCGTATCAATCATTCATTATCCTTCATAATCATCCAGTCCCGATCCCGGATGGGGGCCCCGCTCGCGTGGGACCCGGTCCGGGGTCGCGACAGACTGGTATCAGAGCCAGACGTGTGTAAGACCCTGACCCAAGTGACCTCGATTAGTACTAATTAGGTCGCGTGTTGTCTTGAACTTGTTTAGTGGATTTTGGTTTAGTTGGTTTGGAATAGCTTTGTCATAGCTTTGGGAATTTTGAGTGCCTTTGGAATTAGTGGGGCCCTTTGAGGGTTCCTTTTTATGACTTACGTGTACTTGGGGGATTATTCGAGATTCTTTTGATTTGGTGTTTTATCCCGATTTACTTATTTTGTTAATCCCTTCAACTTTCATGTTGATCCCGTTCCCATCCCAAATCCCAAAACTCGACTTTTCTAGCTTCTTGGGCAAAACAGTTTTTTTACACTAAATTTGTACCCAAAATTTAATATTCCCGAAACCCGCGAAACATATACTTTTTGGAAAGTAGAAATTTCGACGATCATTTCTTCCTTCTTCGTCGTTTTCATCCGAGGTCTCGAGAACTACTATTTCAGCCCAACAAGATTGCTAGCTAGTGGAGCCCACTTGTATTGCTTATATAAGAGAGCTTATCCCCTCCCTTTTTCCCTTTTCCAGCAACTTTCTATTTTCTAGGGTTTCTTGTCTGTTTTCTTCTTCTTCTTCCTGGCTTTTCCATCATCATGACACTACCAACTTGCACCAACATCAAAAAGGACTTCATCATCTTCTTCACCACTTCAAGGGCTTTCCATTGGTACCATTTTTGAAGAAATCTCTTCTCTCCAAGATCCTCATTTAGCTTGCCTTGCTCATTTAGAGCACCTATTGGTAAGCTCTCTCCCTAATCTTCTAGATTTGTGTTCTTATAGTCCTTGAGAAGCTCCATTTTCAATATTGGGAGCTCTCTCTTCTTATTGCTTTGTTTGACCCATTTTAGGGTTTGTTTTGGGGGTTTTTGTATAGATTGTGATCTTGGCTTGCAAGTGTGGTTAGGAGCTTGTTTTCCTTTGATTTGAGACCCAAGGCAAGTGGATGATTTGATATGTTTAGCTTTGAATGAGTTTTATGAAATGCATTTATGATTTCACCATATATTTTGTGATATTAATGGCTTGTTTAAATTTGAAATAAATGCACATTAGTGAATCTTGTTAACTTATTTTATCCATGATTTAGATTGCTATTCAGGTTTAAAAGGAATGAAGAAAAAGGAAGGAAAAATGAATGACCCATTGAACTGCAGAAAACAGAACCTGGGTTCTGTTACGCAGTTCACGTGGTCGACCGGCCAGGGAGCTCGGTCGACCGGCCACACGGGGTCAGGTCCTGTCACGCCCCCAAACCCGGGTCCCGACCGAGGGGGCGGGAGAGTTTGGGGAGGTGAGGGATGGTTATATTTCTCCCAAGATCCGCGTGTGTGAGGATCCAAAATCACAACACTGTCTGAATATTTTTGCGGAAGCTTTTGTGGCAATGCGACCCGGAGTCCGTGGACATCATCGGATTCCGCGTCACATACAACCCCTAGCATAAAGCCATCATTTTATGAACCATATCAGACTGGAATAAACCAACATAAATAAAATACAGAGCTGACAGTAACAGGATATTACATTTCCAATATGTTCAAGTTACAAGTATCAATGTGCATTAATTACAATCCCAAGAAAGGCTAATAAAAGCCGAACAATACAAACTAATATCCACTACCCAAATGTGACGTAACTCCGATGTCAAGCACAATGTCTACAGGACATAGCCGACAAGACAACCTGCAACTCATGGCTCCACAGCCAACAACTCTCAGCTCGGGCGGGAAAACTGAACCTGAGTACCAAAATAGTGGGTCAAACACGACGGTTTGGCAAGCAGGTGAAAAGACATAGCAATAAGGAAAATACCTTGGAAAACATTTAAACCTGTCAAAACAATAGTTTCATAAAACGAGAGAATCATTTGTCCAAATACATATGCAATATAAAACATGTACGGTATCCAAGGAAACGGGAAACGAGCAAAATGGCAACCACACATAGCTAAGTCCTCTATCACCGAAGTGACATGAGCATATCGGGATGTTGTCTCAGTCACCGAAGTGAGGAGATGCAACATAAGTAACATATACAAAATATAATACAATACGGGACATGACAACGGTAGCGAACCGGGCATCGGGGACCACAGTAGCAATCTGCGGTATCGGGACAAGACCACGGTAATAACCGGGTAGCGGGATCCAAACTGCAGCTGGTGGGACGGGAAGGGGTCTCCAAGTCGGTGGATCAAACCGGCAAGGAAAGCCAAGCTTAGTGGTGCCGACTCATAGGTCAAATCATGTAAAACGAGACATGTACAAATCATATGCAATGCACTTAAATAAACGGGCGGGACGGGGTGCTCAGAAGCACTAATTTCATTTCATTCGGGCATGTATAAACGGGCTAGCAAAAATGCTAAAATACACTTTCAATACTTTCGGGAAGGCTAAATCATAATTCGAGAAATTCGGGCTATTATCGGGATTCAAGACAAATCATAATTCGAGAAATTCGGGCTATTATCGGGATTCAAGACAAATTATAATTCGAGAAATTCGGGCTATTATCGGGATTCAATATAAATCAAGTGAATAAGGACCCCGTATGTCGATTGTAATGATTACTTGGTACTCCTTGAGTTTAGAGACATTCCGGGCTCTTTATGCGCTTTAGGTATTCAAACCTTAATCGAATTTTAAATAAACGAAACATAATAGAGAGGGGATCCTAAGCTCAACGTTAATCTAGTAGTACCTTACAACCTACTCAGTCATCGAAAGGAAAAACGGATTCGCGATACCCAAACAAACCAATTTCGTGTTTAGATAAAAGAAAGGATATCCCGTCGTTCCGTACCGTTCAAGATTGAATTAGATTAAGTACCGATACAACCGGATTAACCGTGAGGAAATGTCGGTTCAACCATCCTCAAAGGAAGTCAAACGGGTTCACAAAAGGTTCACTAGGTTCCATTTAAAGTCCATCCAATCATAGGGAAAAAGTCCATTGAAAGTCCATCTAATCATAGGGCCAAAAGTCCCTTTAAAGTCCATCTAACAAAGGGCCAAAAGTCCCTTTAAAGTCCATCTAACAAAGGGCCAAAAATCCATTGAAAGTCCATCTTCAGCAGGTTTTCCAGTTGGGCCGGTCGACCTGGCCCATGGCCGGTCGACCGCTTACGCAGGGGGCTCGGTCGACCGGCCATGGGCCAGGTCGACCGGGAGTTGTAAAATTAAATGGATGAATAGTCTTTTGGTCAGGCTCCAGAGAGCCTGACCTCTGTGTTGCCGGTCGACCGCGCCCTTGGCCGGTCGACCGCGTACACTGCGGAACAGTGAATCCCGCAGTGCAGCAGGTCCTTCAGCTGGGGGCCTGTTCCAGTGTACCCGGTCGACCGCGCCCCTTTGCCGGTCGACCGCGTACACTGCGTAACAAAACCCAGGTTCCGTTACAGCAGTGCAGTGGCCTTTTCCATTTCTTCCATTCCTTTCTACATTCTTTCAAACATGTTTAGCAATCTAATACTTGGATAAAACAAGCTATCAAGACTCTCAAATGTGCATTTCTTTCAAGTCTAAACAAGCCATTAATATCACAAAATACTTGATGAAATCATAATGCATTTTATCAAATCTCATTCAAATGTAAAAGTATCAAATCATCCACTTGCCATGGGTCTTTAATCAATGAAAAACCAGCTCTAATCACACTTGCAAGCCAAGAACAAAATCTCTACAAAACCCCCCAAAAACAAACCCTAAAATGGGTCAAAACAAGCAATAAGAAGAGAGAGCTTCTAATAATGAAAATGGGGATTCTCAAGCACCAAAAGAACATGAATCTAGAAGATTAGGGAGAGATCTTACCAATAGGTTCTCCAAATGAGCAAAGCATGCCAAAAGAGGATCTTGTGGAGATGGGATTTCTTCAAAAATGGTACCAATAGGAAGCTCTTGAAGTTGCGAAGAAGATGATGGAGTCCTATTAGATGTTGGTGCAAGATTGGTTGTCTCTTGATGATGGAGAAGCAAGAAGAAGAAGAAAAGAGGCTAGCAAACCCTAGGTTCTTCTCTTGTGCTGGAAAATGGAGAAGGAAAAGAAGAGATGGGTTCTCTTATAGTCAATGAAATGGGCTCCACCACTTAAGAACTTTGAAAGGCTGAAATAGTGGTTTTCGGGGCTTCGGATGAAATCGACGAAGAAGGAAGAAATGATCGTCGAAATATCTAGTTTCCAAAAAGTATATGTTTCACGGGTTTCGGGAATAACAATAATCCGGTACAGATTTAGTGTGAAAAGACTGTTTTGCCCTTGAAGCTAGAAAAGTCAAGTTTCGGGATTCGGGACGGGAACGGGATCAACATGAAAGTTGAAGGTATTAACAAAACAAGTAAATCGGGATAAAATACAAATCGAGAAAACCAAGATAAAACCTCAAGTACAAGAAAAGCCATAACCAGGGAACCCCCAAAGGGCCCCACACTAAAACCAAGACACTCAAAATATCCCAAAGCTATAACAAAGCTATTTTAATCCCAATTAAACCAAAAACCACGAAACACACTTAGAGCTAAAACACAGCTCAAAAACACTAATCTGGGCCTCTCGGGTCGGGGTCTCACATCCTCCCCCCCTTAGAACATTTGGTCCTCCAAATGAACTAAACAACTCCAAAAACAAGTGGGGATATAATCCCGCACTACGAGAAACAAAACCTCAAACTGCTGCTCCCATCGGTCATCTCGAAAGCATCAGGACTCACTAGGTCATCTCCGCTGTAGAACTCTTCTGTCAACTATCAACAGCTGTCTTACATTCTCCCTCTGGCTCGAATCTGTTACTGCCCTGCCAATCTGACTGCTCAAGAATTCTGCCAACTCTGACTCCTTCTAAGTTCCACCAAGTCTCTCACTTCTAGCCACCTTCAAACAGAAAATTTCTGGAACAATTCTCTCAACTTCATCACAAATTGTCGAAGCTTGGGTCTCATATCAAATGCACCATCTTCAAGGTGAACTTCCTGTTAGCTCTAACTTGCTCGTTGCTCTCGACCCTCTGCACCACAATCTGTCTTTGACGATAACATGCTTGTCCTTTCACTAATCTTCAACATTTGAAGTTCTGCACTCACTCTTGCAACTGTTCTGCCAAGTTGTTTTTCCCCAACAAATCTCAAAATAATTGACTTCTTACTCCGAGTATCTGCCACTGAAAATTACCTCTGACATTGATGATCTGTCCTGCTCCTGCACAACTGCACTATCTCCAGTCAAACACAAGGGTGAGATGAGTCTGTAGTCAAGGTCTCTGATTCGGTTGAAGATCTCAAACTGTCCAAACTCTAACTCGGCAACTAGCTCTTCTGACACCATCAACGTTCGAAGAATCCTTCCGTCAAACCCTTGACACCCATCAAATGTTCTAACATCACTTCTAATCTGCTGCCTGTCTTGTCTATCCAGGTCGGTCCAAGTAAATGAAAGTTCTGGCTCATTCTGATGTATTGCAATTCCTTCTCTGCCACAAATCACTGCATATAGTTTCCCTCAATGTCTTATTTGTTCAATCTTCTGCCTCTATCTCAGGTTCACCATCTTCAAGTCAAGCATGTGTGCCATTCTTCTCTGAATCTTTCTACTAGCCTTGTCCACAGGTTATGGTTCTCCAGCTTGCATCTGCACAATGTCCAAATTGATATCTCAAAAGTCTGTAAAGTCTGCAAGATCTCCTCTATCATATGACCAGGTAACAATCCATTCTGTATACGGCTCTCTATACCGCAGCTAAAAACTTACTTCCCATCATTATAACCACATACTGATGTACCCCTCTGAGTCAGCTTCACCATCCTTCTGGAATCATTGAAAATCCTCTAACACTTACCTGACAAAAGTTCATCCATACTCGAGAAGTTCCCAGATCTTAGCATCCACTTGAAGCTCTATCAACTGAAAATCGCTTCAAACTTCCTGAAATCTGTCATTCTCCGGTTTCTGGAGTCTTTTGACTTAGGGAAATGTTCCAAGTTTATCCAAAAATCCACACTTACTTGCCTGACGAATCCTCTGACGATACACGATCAACTGTAATTGGGTCTCGATATGCTGCTAACATTCCTTGCTGACTAACAACTGCTCAAAAATTCCTTCGCTAACTCCGTCTGTGACAACAAAAAGTTGCAAATTCTGTCAAAGTCCTTCGAGATCCACATGCTAAGTCCACAAAACTCTGATTCTCTGGCCCGAAAACAACGAAAAGGAGCTAAACGTGGGTACGGAGACATTAAATTCTCCCCCACTAGAAAAGAATTTGGTCCCCCAAATTCTCCAACAAGAACAAAAAAAAGGGAAGAGACAAGGAGAGTCTCCCCCACTAGAAAGAAAACAAACCCAAATCTGACAAAACGACATCTAGCCAAAATCCGGACCTCACTACACGTCTTAAGGTTCCTAGAGTGTTTTATTTCCTAGAAACCTGCCCGCTCTGATACCAGTCTGTCACACCCCCAAACCCGGGTCCCGACCGAGGGGGCGGGAGAGTTTGGGGAGGTGAGGGATGATTATATTTCTCCCAAGATCCGCGTGTGTGAGGATCCAAAATCACAACACTGTCTGAATATTTTTGCGGAAGCTTTTGTGGCAATGCGACCCGGAGTCCATGGACATCATCGGATTCCGCGTCGCATACAACCCCTAGCATAAAGCCATCATTTTATGAACCATATCAGACTGGAATAAACCAACATAAATAAAATACAGAGCTGACAGTAACAGGATATTACATTTCCAATATGTTCAAGTTACAAGTATCAATGTGCATTAATTACAATCCCAAGAAAGGCTAATAAAAGCCGAACAATACAAACTAATATCCACTACCCAAATGTGACGTAACTCCTGTCGCGACCCCGGACCGAGGAGGCCGCGGCAGATGATAGTGAAGTGATATTATTTAAGATTATTTGAAAGATGATTAAACCTCCCACAGGTTTCCGCGGTGAGGGTTCCAAAACAAACACGCATGGAACAACCAACTCACATGATCAAGTATGCGGAAGCGCGTGGCAAATCACATCTTAACAAGTCATGACAAAATATAAGCATGACGTCATCAAGACTAAAATGATATCAGAATGAAAACATAACGAGGCATTCCCATAATACTTCAAGTTGTAAAGTTAACAAAGTATATTAAGTTATTACACTTCCCAAAATAAGAGGCCAACAAAGGCCAATACAATTCCAAAAGTATATAAAAACCCAAGAGGTGATCCATCAAAACTCATGACCCATCCAAACGTCTACATGACGTCGTTGGGTTGCCACTCACGTGCTAAGGCAGGCCCAACGGCCTCCTCCTCGCACTCCGCCTCAAAGGGAGGGTCTCCTGCACCTGGTCACCAAAATACAAGCATCAAACACGACGGTTTGGCAAGAAATCATTTTAAGTGAAAGCATGTAAAACAAGGTTTAATCGAGAATATACTGAAATACTTTACTAAATCGAAGACAAACTAACATGAATGCATAACATATATATCATGAATAGTAAATCCACAAAGAGCCCATCCTTTCTCTATCATTTATAAATGAAAAGAGTAAGCACGCACGACAAGCACGAATATACATAATATAGCACGACACGATTCCCACAAAAACGGGATTCCGGCCGCGGAACCGGACACGCACGATGTGTAATAAATACACTACTAATCTGCAGTTAGTTCACATGTTTAAGGACCCCCAGACAGTGGATCAGACTGAAAGGGCAGTCCAAGCTCTGTGGTGTTCACTTGAGTTCATGAATGCACAAAACACGCTAAACACGATTCAAACATATCGAAAATAAAAGGGGAAATCACTTGTCACGACAAGACGAGGCACGACTAGCAAAATGCATAATATATATGCTCACAACTTATAGAAGTGATCCCCATTTAATACTTGAAACACATCTTAGAACAAGCTTGCAAACTTGATTTCAAAACGAGTACACGATGTAACTTGCGGTCTTAAATCAACGCTTAAAACACGATAATTTTATCAAGTACATACTTAGGCTATTCATTGACTATTGGTTGATTGGAACTCTATGTTTAAAATACAAGGATTGGTGTCCCCGAAGTTAGTGCATAGCATGGAGTTCCATTCACACAATGTCTATTTAAAGTCCTTAATATAGCCTCGTTTTCAAATTTTAAAAGAAAAAGCAAATGGGCAAAAATCTGCATAAACAGTAAAATCTCAGTGTGCCCGGTCGACCGCGCCTTGGCCGGTCGACCGCGTACACTGTGAGCCCGGTCGACCGGCCAAGTCCCGGTCGACTCAAAGTTGTAACTTTTATTCAGTGAATAGTGTTTTGGTCAGGTTCCAGAGAACCTGACCCTGTGTCGCCGGTCAACCGCGCCCCTGGCCGGTCGACCGCGTGAACTGCAGGAACAGTCATTCCCGCAGTGCAGCAGGTCATCTAACTGGGACCAAAATCCAGTGTCCCCGGGCCGGTCGCCCCTTGGCCCGTCGATCGCGTACACTGCGGAAATCAGAACCCATTTCAGATTTCTGCAGTGCACTGGTCCTTCTTCCATTCCTTTCTTTTCTACAATCTTTCCAACCTAATTAGCAAACTAACTACATGAATGAAGCATGCTATTAAGGCTCATATTGGTACATTATTTCAAACTTAAATCAAGTAATAAACCTAGAATCCATTTCATAAACCTTCAAACCCTTTCTTGTCAAAACAAATCCAAACTTCAACCAAAACAAGACTCATTTCTAAAATACGAAATCTGAAAGTTTGGAAAGCTATTAGGCATGCTTGCATTATCTAAAATAAGATCACAATCATGAAAACCTAATAAATCAAAACATTAATACCAAATACAAATCCAAGAACACACATGCACAACAACTTAAATAAATCACTTGCCTTAGCCAAATGAACACAAGATCTTCTTCAAGCACTCCTAACCAAAGGTCAAGCCAAGAACTACAAAATACCCATGAAATCCATTCAAAACTCACCCAAAAATGCAACCCAACAACCCATTTCAAAATAGGGGTTACAAGTTAGAAAAACATGATCTCTAAGAGTAGAAAGAACTCTATTGAAGAGATGGGTTGAAGATCTTACCTAGAGGTGCCCAAACGAAAAGTGAAGAAGAAAATGGAGATCTTTCTCACAAGGAAACTTCAAGGAAATGGTACCAATAGAAAGCTTGTCTTGAGAGGAAGAAGGTGATGGTCTTAGAATTCCATTTGGAGTCCCCTAGCTCAAGCATTCATGAAGAGAAGGAGAAGGGAAAAAGAGGTTTTTCAATCTAGGGCAAGGAAAAGTTGCAGGATTCTTGTTTGTGGAATGGGGAAAGGGAAAGGGGAAAGTAGTTTAAGTGTTTAGACAAGTGGGTCCCCTTTTGTGCCAATCTTGCATGGGTCAAAACATGATCTTGTGAGCCTCAAATGAAGTTGACGAAGAAGGATAAAACGATCCTCGAAATATCTAGTTTCCAAAAAGTATATTTTTGACATGGTTTTGGGATCTCGAAAATTGTGTCCAGATTTGAGTGTGAAAAGGCTATTTTACCCTTTTGGCCAAAACTTGAGTTTCTGGGCTTCAAACACAAATGAGTTAAACACGAAAGTTGCACATAATCATAAAACCAATCAAATGAAATGAAAATCACGATAAACACAAAACCAAACACAATCTTCCCACGCTTGCACGTACACCCAGACCTTCCTGAGTGAGCCTAATAAACACTAAACGTTCTCGAACTCCCCCAAAGCTATATAACCATGACTAAAACTAATCACATTCTAACCCACGATAATTAACCCAAATCAAGACTAAGCAAACACTATTGGGTTAATCCTGGGTTGGGGTTTGACAACTCCGATGTCAAGCACAATGTCTACAGGACATAGCCGACAAGACAACCTGCAACTCATGGCTCCACAGCTAACAACTCTCAGCTCGAGCGGGAAAACTGAACCTGAGTACCAAAATAGTGGGTCAAACACGACGGTTTGGCAAGCAGGTGAAAAGACATAGCAATAAGGAAAATACCTTGGAAAACATTTAAACCTGTCAAAACAATAGTTTCATAAAACGAGAGAATCATTTGTCCAAATACATATGCAATATAAAACATGTACGGTATCCAAGGAAACGGGAAACGAGCAAGATGGCAACCACACATAGCTAAGTCCTCTATCACCGAAGTGACATGAGCATATCGGGATGTTGTCTCAGTCACCGAAGTGAGGAGATGCAACATAAGTAACATATACATAATATAATACAATACGGGACATGACAACGGTAGCGAACCGGGCATCGGGGACCACAGTAGCAATCTGCGGTATCGGGACAAGACCACGGTAATAACCGGGTAGCGGGATCCAAACTGCAGCTGGCGGGACGGGAAGGGGTCTCCAAGTCGGTGGATCAAACTGGCAAGGAAAGCCAAGCTTAGTGGTGCCGACTCATAGGTCAAATCATGTAAAACGAGACATGTACAAATCATATGCAATGCACTTAAATAAACGGGCGGGACGGGGTGCTCAGAAGCACTAATTTCATTTCATTCGGGCATGTATAAACGGGCTAGCAAAAATGCTAAAATACACTTTCAATACTTTCGGGAAGGCTAAATCATAATTCGAGAAATTCGGGCTATTATCGGGATTCAAGACAAATCATAATTCGAGAAATTCGGACTATTATCGGGATTCAAGACAAATTATAATTCGAGAAATTCGGGCTATTATCGGGATTCAATATAAATCAAGTGAATAAGGACCCCGTATGTCGATTGTAATGATTACTTGGTACTCCTTGAGTTTAGAGACATTCCGGGCTCTTTATGCGCTTTAGGTATTCAAACCTTAATCGAATTTTAAATAAACGAAACATAATAGAGAGGGGATCCTAAGCTTAACGTTAATCTAGTAGTACCTTACAACCTACTCAGTCATCGAAAGGAAAAACGGATTCGCGATACCCAAACAAACCAATTTCGCGTTTAGATAAAAGAAAGGATATCCCGTCGTTCCGTACCGTTCAAGATTGAATTAGATTAAGTACCGATACAACCGGATTAATCGTGAGGAAATGTAGGTTCAACCATCCTCAAAGGAAGTCAAACGGGTTCACAAAAGGTTCACTAGGTTCCATTTAAAGTCCATCTAATCATAGGGAAAAAGTCCATTGAAAGTCCATCTAATCATAGGGCCAAAAGTCCCTTTAAAGTCCATCTAACAAAGGGCCAAAAGTCCCTTTAAAGTCCATCTAACAAAGGGCCAAAAATCCATTGAAAGTCCATCTTCAGCAGGTTTTCCAGTTGGGCCGGTCGACCTGGCCCATGGCCGGTCGACCGCATACACAGGGGGCTCGGTCGACCGGCCATGGGCCAGGTCGACCGGGAGTTGTAAAATTAAATGGATGAATAGTCTTTTGGTCAGGCTCCAGAGAGCCTGACCTCTGTGTCACCGGTCGACCGCGCCCTTGGCCGGTCGACCGCGTACACTGCGGAACAGTGAATCCCGCAGTGCAGCAGGTCCTTCAGCTGGGGGCCTGTTCCAGTGTACCCGGTCGACCGCACCCCTTGGCCGGTCGACCGCGTACACTGCGTAACAGAACCCAGGTTCTGTTACAGCAGTGCAGTGGCCTTTTCCATTTCTTCCATTCCTTTCTACATTTTTTCAAACATGTTTAGGAATCTAATACTTGGATAAAACAAGCTATCAAGACTCTCAAATGTGCATTTCTTTCAAGTCTAAACAAGTCATTAATATCACAAAATACTTGATGAAATCATAATGCATTTTATCAAATGTCATTCAAATGTAAAAGTATCAAATCATCCACTTGCCTTGGGTCTTTAATCAATGAAAAACCAGCTCTAATCACACTTCCAAGCCAAGAACAAAATCTCTACAAAAACTCCCAAAAACAAACCCTAAAATGGGTCAAAACAAGCAATAAGAAGAGAGAGCTTCTAATAATGAAAATGGGGATTCTCAAGGACCAAAAGAACATGAATCTAGAAGATTAGGGAGAGATCTTACCAATAGGTTCTCCAAATGAGCAAAGCAAGCCAAAAGAGGATCTTGTGGAGATGGGATTTCTTCAAAAATGGTACCAATAGGAAGCTCTTGAAGTTGCGAAGAATATGATGGAGTCCTATTAGATGTTGGTGCAAGATTGGTTGTCTCTTGATGATGGAGAAGCAAGAAGAAGAAGAAAAGAGGCTAGCAAACCCTAGGTTCTTCTCTTGTGCTGGAAAATGGAGAAGGAAAAGAAGAGATGGGTTCTCTTATAGTCAATGAAATGGGCTCCACCACTTAAGAACTTTGAAAGGCTGAAATAGTGGTTTTCGGGGCTTCGGATGAAATCGACGAAGAAGGAAGAAATGATCGTCGAAATATCTAGTTTCCAAAAAGTATATGTTTCACGGGTTTCGGGAATAACAATAATCCGGTACATATTTAGTGTGAAAAGACTGTTTTGCCCTTGAAGCTAGAAAAGTCAAGTTTCGGGATTCGGGACGGGAACGGGATCAACATGAAAGTTGAAGGCAATAACAAAACAAGTAAATCGGGATAAAATACAAATCGAGAAAACCAAGATAAAACCTCAAGTACACGAAAAGCCATAAACAGGGAACCCCCAAAGGGCCCCACACTAAAACCAAGACACTCAAAATATCCCAAAGCTATAACAAAGCTATTTTAATCCCAATTAAACCAAAAACCACGAAACACACTTAGAGCTAAAACACAGCTCAAAAACACTAATTTGGGCCTCTCGGGTCGGGGTCTCACAGGTCCTCTGATGAATGACCCATTGCACTGTAGAAAACAGAACCTGGGTTTCGTTACGCAGTTCACGCGGTCGACCGGCCAGGGAGCTCTGTCGACCGGCCACACGGGGGTCAAGTTCTCTGGAACCTGACCAAAACACTGTTCACTCCTTTTTATTTACAACTGTCGGTCGACCGGGCAAGGGCTCGGTCACCCCGGCCTTCATGAGAGGGGTCGACCTGACCTCCTCAGGTCGACCGGGACCGCAGTGTGCGCGGTTGACCAGCTAAGGGCCTGGTCGACCGGGCCAACTGCGAATCTCCCCTGGGAAGTGATTTTTACTCTTTTCTTAAATGGACTTAGGTAAAACTTAGTTACGCTTTTTATTGGAATCACTTGACTTATCATGAGATTGTTTGACCCGACATTCTTTGAGGTTAATCCGGTTGTATCGGAACTTAACCTAATTCAATCTTGAACGGTACGGGACAAGGGACACCTCCTTTATAACTATGCACGAGGTTTGTACGCTTGGGTATCGCGAATCCTATCCCCTTCGGTGACTGAGTAGGTTGTACGATGCTTCAGGATTAACATTATACTTAGGATCTCTTTTGAGGTTCCGTTTGTTTTGAAGTTCATTTAAAAGTTTGAAAATCACTACGGTGTATAAAGAGCCTGAAATGTCTCCAAACTCAAGGAGTACCAAGTCATTATTACAATGGACATGCGGGGTCCTTACTCACCCGATTTATCTTGAATCTCGACACTTGTCCCGAATTTCTCGAATTATGATTTATCTTGAATCTCGACACTTGTCCCGAATTTCTTGAATTATGATTTATCATTTCCGAAAGTATTGAAAGTATATTTTAGCATTTTGCTAGCCCGTTTATACATGCTCGAATAAAATGATACTTGTGCCTTTGAGCATCCCGTCCCGCTCGTTTATATACATGCACTCAATATGTTTTATACAGTTTTTGGTTTGTCAATTGACCTATGAGTCGGCACCACTAAGCTTGGCTTTCCTTGCCGGTCTGATCCACCGACTTGGAGACCCCTTCCCGTCCCGCCAGCTGCAGTTTGGATCCCGCTACATGGTTATTACAGTGGTCTTGTCCCGATATCCGGTTCGCTACCGTGGTCATGTCCCGTATTATATTATGTATATGTATATGTTACTTATGTTGCATCTCCTCACTTCAGTAACTGAGACAACATCCCGATATGCTCATGTCACTTCGGTGATAGAGGACTTAGCTATGTGTGGTTGCCATCTTGTTTGTTTCCCGTTTCCTTGGATACCTTACATGTTTTATATTGCATATGTATTTGAATAAATGATTCTCTTGTTTTATGAAACTATTGTTTTGACATGTTTAAATGTTTTCCAAGGTAATTTCTTTATGGATATGTCTTTTCACCTGTTTGCCAAACCGTCATGTTTGACCCTTTGCTTTGGTACTAAGGTCCCGTTATCGGTCTCCCCAAGGAGGAGCATGAGGAGGCGGTCGGAGAACCGCATCATCTAGTTGAGTGGCACGCCGATGATGTCGTCTAGACATTCGGGTGCTTGAGCTTCGAAATATTTTGGGATAGAAACTAACCAATTATTTTGGGACCTTGATACTTTATTTTATTGCCCTTTGTTGGCCTCTATTGTTGGGGACAATGTAATTAAACGATATTGTTGTAAACCTTAACTTTCTTTTGGGGTTATAGCATTAATGATCATTGCTCATTTTGATACTGGTATTAAATTTATGTTAATCTTGTCATCTTGGACATGAATGTATGAAATAGATTTGCTACACGCTTCCGCACATTAAAGAAATATTCATGTTGATGTGATATCCTCACCGCAGACACCTGTGGGAAATCGCTTGTATGAGTGGCATTCTTTGGTAGACTCGTATTCGTTTTGAGTTTAAATTAATTCATCATCCATCATACACAATCACAATCAACGTCCCGATCCCGGATTAGGCCTGATGGCCCGGTCCGAGGTTGCGACAACGTGTTTCAGGCAATTAAAAGAGACTAGAAATCCTAAGGACGTGGCGAGGAATCGTTAGACTCTTCGTTAGTTAGTATCAGGTGAGCAATGTGTGAATCTTTATCTATTATCTTGTGCTAACAAATTGTTTTGCTGCAATATGCCACCTCGTAAACGACCGATAAACGGAAACCCAACAGCTAGTGACAGTGAGTATACAGGGCCAGTCCAAAAGGACATCCCAGACAACACCATGCAGAATCAATTCCAACAGATGATACAAGCTATGCTAGATCAACAGTGTCAGGCTAATGAGAATCAAGCTAGATTGCAAGAACAGATGTTGAAAAAGGATGAAGACCATGCTAGGGAGTTGGCAGACATGCAGAGGTAGTTGTTGGAGGTCTTATAGAGGAGGCTTGAGCCTATGCAAGCCCAACCAGCTATTGTTATCAATCAGAGGGAGCATGACCCTAATGCACTGTTTGAGAAGTTTAGGAAGAGAGGCCCAAAGGAATTTCTTGGATCAGAGGACGCACTAGCTGCAGATGATTGGCTAGAGCACACAGAGAACATCTTTGAGATTTTCCAATGTACTGGAGGAGAGCAGGTCAAGCTAGGAACATCTCTTTTCATCGGTTCAGCAGACATTTGGTGGAAGACAATCAGAGAGGAGTACAGGCACATGGCAGATGCAGTGGCATGGGCTAATTTCAAGAGACAATTTGGGGACAAGTATGTGCCCACCCATATCAAGAGGCAGAAGGCAGTAGAGTTTCAGCAGCTTGCCCAAGGCAATATGTCAGTCCTCGAATACCTCACCAAATTCGAGATATTGTCAAGATATGCTTCGGAGCTAGTGGACACAGTTGAGAAGAAGATAACTAAGTTCCTTGAAGGACTGAATCCCATCATTGAGAGGGATGCTACCGGGGTTGTACCACCTACAACCTTCGAAGATGCAGTCAAGAGGGCTTACAAGTTTGAGAATTTCCACCACAAAATCCTTAGACTTCAGGGCAAAGGACAACAGCAACAACAGAATAACCAACAAAGGAATCACCAGCACAAGAGGCAGAGGCAAGAGCAAAATATGCAGAATCCCTTAGTGTGCACACATTGTGGGAAGAACCATGAGAGTGCCCAGTGCCGTACCATCACAGGGGCATGCTTCAGATGTGGTTCCATGGCCCATCAGATGAGGGACTGCCCGAGGCAAAACAGGCAGAATCAGCAGCAACAAGGGGCACAGCGTCCAGCACCACCTCAGAATGCAATAGTTGTGCAGAACCAAGCTACACCCCTTCAGCAACAAGCACCACAACAGCAGTACAGACCACAACAGCAGCAGCAAGCCCGTCAGCAAGGGCATAATCGAAATCAACATGCTCCACAACAGAATATGAATGCACAACCAGGCAGGCCACAGCAGGCTCAGAATAGGCCGCAACAGAGAGGGCAGGTCTATGCTGTCAACAAAGTTGATGCAGAGGCAGCAGGAGATGTTGTGGAAGGTACACTCCCTGTTTGTGGATTTCAAGCTAGGGTTTTGTTTGACTCTGGCTCTACTCACTCCTTTATATCTCCAAAATATGCAAAGATGATTGATATGCATGCTAGACAGTTGGATTTTATATTGACTGTGGCTACCCCCATAGGTAAAGAAGTTATATGTAGGACTTTTTACCCTAGTTGTTCAGTCATGATAGGAGAATTAGAGTTACAAGCAGATCTCATTTTGTTGGAGATGTACGATTTTGATGTCATATTAGGGATGGATTGGTTAGCAGGTTATCATGCTACGATGGATTGTTTCCATAAGACCCTCACCTTCAAATTAGAAGAGACACCAGCAGGGGTGTTGTTTCGAAGAGACAGGAGTAATCCTAGTACAGGGTTTATTTCAGCGTTGAAGGCTGATAGACTCCTAAAAAGTGGATGTGAGGCCTATTTGACGTTTATCGAGGAGGATAAATGGTCCCAAGGGGTGGAGGATATCCAATTGTTTGGGAATTCTTGGATGTTTTTTCGGAGGAGATTCCAGGTTTACTATCGATTAGAGAGATAGATTTCACTATCGACCTATTATCTGGGACCGCTCCGATCTCTATTGCACCTTATAGAATGGCTTCGGCGGAATTAGGAGAGTTGAAAACACAATTGCAAGAATTGTTGAACAAAGGTTTGGTAAGCCTAGTGTTTCACCATGGGGAGCTCCGATATTGTTCGTCAAGAAGAAAGATGGTTCAATAAGAATGTACAGAGATTACCGGAGATTGAACCATTTTTCCATCAAGAACAAGTATCCCTTGCCAAGGATAGATGAACCGTTTGATCAGTTGCAAGGTGCCTCTTACTTTTCGAAGATTGATTTGAGATCCGGTTACCATCAGCTGAGAGTCAAAGAGTCAGATGTATTGAAGACAGCTTTCCGGACTAGATATGGACACTATGAGTTTCGAGTGATGCCATTTGGGTTGACTAATACACCAGCAGTATTCATGGCATTGATGAACAAGATATTCGCAGAGTACCTAGATCAATTTATAGTGGTGTTCATTGATGATATTTTGGTGTACTCTAAGACCAAAGAAGAGCATGAAGAGCACTTGAGGATAGCATTACAGCTTCTGAGAGAGAACCAGTTGTATGCCAAACTCAATGAGTGTGAATTTTGGCTAGAGCAAGTGGTGTTTTTGGGGCACATTATCTCCAAGGAAGGATTGTCAGTGGACCCATCCAAGATTGAGGCAGTAGTGCAATGGGAAAGACCGAAGAATGTATCAGAAATCAGGAGTTTTCTAGGATTGGCAGGCTACTACCGGAGGTTTGTTCAAGGATTTTCGTCAATTGCGTCACCTTTGACGAAGTTGACGAGGAAGAATGTGCCTTATGTGTGGTCAGATAAGTGTGAAGATAGCTTCCAAGAATTGAAGAAGAGATTAACCACAGCATCACTCCTTACCTTGCCATCCAGAAGCGGCGGTTTTACTATCTTTACCGATGCTTCGAACATTGGACTTGGATGTGTGTTGATGCAGGAAGGGAAAGTGATAGCCTATGGATCCCTGCAATTGAAAGATCATGAGAAGAACTATGCAACACATGATCTTGAGTTAGCAGCGGTTGTTTTCGCATTGAAGATGTGGAGACATTATCTCTATGGAGAGAAATTCGAGGTTCATTCAGACCACCGCAGCTTACAGTACTTGTTTTCTCAGAAGGAGTTGAACATGAGGCAGAGAAGATGGATGGAATATATCAAGGACTATGATTTTCCAATCAAGTATCACCCGGAGAAAGCAAATGTAGTTGCTGATGCTTTGAGCAGGAAGTCAATAGGCTTGGCTAATCTCAGTGGCACTTGTATCTTTGAGCAATTTGAAGAGTTGAGTGTAGACCTTCAGCCACTGAAGAAGGGTGTAGTATTAGCCAACATGTCAATGTCAGAGCCTTCTTTCATTCAGAAGATCAAAGACAATCAGTTGTAAGATCCAGAGCTGGCCAGGATTTCAGAGCATAGAGCAGATCGCCCTGATTTTCACACTGTTGATGAAGTTTTGTACTATCGTGACCGTTTGTGCGTGCCAAACATCGAGGGACTGAGGAGTGACATCATGTCAGAGGCCCACAGCACAAAGTATTCTATGCATCCAGGCAGCACGAAGATGTACCAGGACTTGAAGGGCAGATTTTGGTGGAATAACATGAAGAGAGAGATAGCAGCGTTTGTCTCCCGTTGTATGACATGTCAGTTGATCAAGGCAGAGCACCAGAAGCCTCCAGGGTTGTTGCAACCATTAGAGATTCCGAAATGGATATGGGAGCACATTACCATGGATTTCATTTCGGGATTACCTAGGACCAGCAAAGGAAATGATGCTATCTGGGTCATTGTAGACTGTCTCACCAAGTCAGCTCATTTCATCCCGATGAAGACAGGAAAGAAGATGCACATGCTACCTTTGGCAGAGTTGTTTGTTAGTGAGATTATCAGAAGACATGGTCAGCCAGTTTCCATCACGTCTGATAGAGACAGCAGATCCGTCTCGAGGTTTTGGAAGACACTACATGAGTCTATGGGTACAAGGCTACAATTCAGCACAGCTTACCATCCTCAGACAGATGGCCAATTAGAAAGAACGATTTAGACTCTTGAGGATATGCTCCGTGCTTGTGTGTTAGACTTCAAGACTCAATGGGATGAGACTCTACCTTTGTGTGAGTTCGCATACAACAACAGCTACCACTCGAGCATTGGGATGGCACCTTTTGAGGCATTGTATGGCAGAAGGTGTAGGACACCTGTTTGTTGGGAAGAAGTTGGTAACCGAAGTTTACATGGGCCAGCCATGGTGAGTGAAACCAGTGACAAGGTCAAGCAGATTCAAGAATGTCTGAAAGTAGCTCGGAGTAGAGAAAAGAGTTACGTAGATTCTCATAGAAGAGATTTACAGTTCAAAGAAGGAGATAAGGTTTTCTTGAAGGTGTCACCTACCAGGGGAACATTGAGATTCGGTCAGAAAGGCAAGTTATCACGGAGATACATTGGACCATACGACATTGTGAGCAAGATCGGTGACGTGGCTTATAGATTAGCCTTACCACTCGAGCTATCTGGCGTACACAATGTTTTTCATGTGTCTATGTTGAAGAAGTATGTTCTCGATCCTTCACATGTGCTCCGGCATGAACCATTGGAAATCAGAGAAGATGCTACCTATGTCGAGAAGCCTATTCAGATCATTGATACAAAGGAGCAAGAATTGAGGACGCGTACTATTCAGTGGGTGAAAGTGCTTTGGGAGAATCATGGACCGGAAGAGGCGACATGGGAATTGCGAGACCAAGTGCAGAAGAAGTATCCATATCTTCTCCCCGAGGTGAGTTTTGTATTTTATTTGGTTGACCAAATATCCCAAGGGGTGGAGGATGTAAGACCCCGATCCGAGTGACCTCGATTAGTATTGATTAAGTTGTATTTTAGTTCTAAGCGTGTTTAGCGTGTTTTGGTTTAGATTGGGGCTAGATAGCTTTGTTATAGCTTTGGGGAATTTTGAGTGACTTGGTGATTAGTGGGGCCCTTTGGGGGTTCCTTTTTATGACATTGCGTGTACTTGGGGGATTAATTGAGATTCTTTGGATTTGTGTTTTTATCCCGTTTTATTAATCTCATCGATCTCTACAACTTTCATGTTGGACCCGTTCCCGTCCCGAATCCCGAAACCGGACTTCCATTGTTTTGAGGGCAAAACAATCTTTTTACACTAAATCTGGACCAAATATTTGATATTCCCGAAACCCGTGAAACATATACTTTTTGGAAACTAGAAATTTCGACGATCATTTCTTCCTTTTTCGTCGACTTCATCCGACGTCCCGAAAACTGCTATTTCAGCCTTTCAAGTTTCCTAAGGGGTGGAGCCTACTTGCAAATGCTATATAAGCACCACCTTTCTTCCTTTCTCCTTTTTCCAGCAACTCTCTCTAGCCTAGGGTTTTTCTCTTTGTTCTTCTTCTTCTCCTTGCTTTTTCCATCTCCAATCACCACCCACCTTGCATATTTGAGAAATGGATATGATCTTCTTCTTCCTCTCCTTCGAGGCTTTCCATTGATATCATTGTTGAAGAAAACTTCCCTCTCCAAGATCCCCTTTGAGCTAACTCTCTCCATTTGGAGAGTCTATGTGACGCCCCGGAGTCCCACATCGACTATAGAGAGGAAAGTGAATGGGGTTATATGTAGAGCTTACACCCTTACCTTGCATGAAGCCTTTTGATGGGTTGAGGCCCATCAGAAGCAAAACCGTGAGGCCGGTGGGCCAAAGCGGACAATATCATGCATGCGTGTAGGGGTGGGGCATTACAAATGGTATCAGAGCCGACTCTCGACTAGTTTGAGTGTGGATCCCCTGCCGTGGTCTGGTGCAAGTGGGCGGGTCTCCATGTGGGCGGGCCAGGAGGGCTGGCAGGCTACAGAGACTGGCAGGCTACTGCACAGGGACGTGCAGCCTTAAGGGGGGTGGATTGTGACGCCCCGGAGTCCCACATCGACTATAGAGAGGAAAGTGGATGGGGTTATATGTAGAGCTTACACCCTTACCTTGCATGAAGTCTTTTGATGGGTTGAGGCCCATCAGAAGCAAAACCGTGAGGCCGGTGGGCCAAAGCGGACAATATCATGCATGCGTGTAGGGGTGGGACGTTACAGTCTACAAGTAAGTTTTCTTCCTAATCTCTTAGATTTGAGCTCTTATGATCTTAGAGGAGCTCCATTTTCAATATTGGAAGCTCCCTCTTTCTATCTCTTTGTTTGACCCATTTTAGGGTTTGTTTTTGGGGTTTTGTAGAGATTGTGGATTTTGTGCTTGAGAGGGTGTTTAGAAGATCTTTTTGCTTAGCTTTGGACTTGAGGCAAGTGGATGAATGGTTATTTTGAGCTTTTAATGATTTTGATAAAATGCATTGATGATTTCCTACTACTATTGATTTGCATTGATTGAAATAAATGTGCATTAATGACTCCTATTAGTTCAATTAATGGTTTTGGAAATGTGGTTGGTAGATTTCATTTATTGCTTGACTATGGTTTAAGTGACTCCTTGTGATTGGGATTTTTCTTTCCTCCTTGTGGTTGAATGAGAAGGAGGAGAAGGAGGTGTTTTGATTGATGATTATAGAAGTGTTTATGTGGAGTTTTAGGGATGTTAGAAAGGAGTATTAGGCCTCCCTTGTGGAGTGGAATTGTGGCTAAGGGAGTTGTGAGGAGTGGAAATGAAATGGGAGCAGAACTGTCCCGAAACTCATTTCTGGGCAGTTCGCTCGAGCGAACCAGGTGGTCGCTCGAGCAAAGTGTCCAGAACAGGTTCCGAACCATTCCAGTAGACAGTTCGCTCGAGCGAACCCCTTATTCGCTAGAGCGAACCCTCCCAGAACTGTATCAGGCTCTCACAGAACCTTGTTAGTTCAAGCGAACCTTTTGTTCGCTTGAGCCAACCTTTATCCACTCGAGCGAACTCTCCCAGAAAGTTTATCAGAGCGTCACAGAACATTGTTAGTTCGAGCGAACTATTTATTCGCTCGGGCCAACATGTTAGCTCTGTAAGTACATGGATCCGAACCCTAGAGGGGGGGTGAATAGGGTGATCTACACTTTATGACTAATTATGGCCAATTTTAACTTCTTAACAATTAACTAGTCACATGTGATGATATAGAACTAAAGTGCAGAAGATAACAAAAACAATCATCACAAAGCATACACCATAACACAAGGATTTATAGTTGTTCGGCCTCAATGCCTACATCCACTACCGGCTTGTGATCCAACACCCCACCGGATTTCCACTATTTATGCTTTTCAATAGGCTAAGCAATAACCTTTACAATATGCTTTCCAAGGCTAAATAATAACCGCTTACACTATGCTTTTCTTAGGCTAAGCAATAACCTCTACAACCAAAAGGTTGGTTATCTCTCTAAGTAGTGTCTAGAATACACTTGATGGAGATACAATTATAGCTCAATACAATGCCTCTTAATTAGGCGGATATGAAAGTGAAAATCTAATTCACACACACACACACTATGAATGCACAATGTATATATATGATGTCCTCAATCAATTTGAAAATTAAAGCTCATAAATGTATGCCAAAGGCTTTTAAAAGTTTTAACTCATAAAAACATTTATGATTGAGGTAAGAATGCTAATCACATGTTAAAAACAACTTGTAAAAGATATACATATCTAGTTCAAGCAAGTTGTGAAAGTTTAAGAACAAAACATGCGATGCATAAGGATTTCAATCAAATTAACAATGAAGCTTAATATATGTATGCTTAAACCATTTGAAAGTGTAAAACACGAAAAATAGATTTGATTGAAATCAAGGGACAAATTATATGTACTTAAAATACAACTTGAAAATGATATACCTATCAAAGCTAAGCAAGTTGTGAAACTTTAAAACAAAAGTACATATGATTTGTGAAGTTGTTGAATCCAAAACATAAGATAGATTTGAAAGTGATTTTCTTATGATGAAAAACAACAACCAAAGATTCAACCAAGTTTAGGAATCATGTTTACATATTGTTGCGACCCCGGACCGAGTGCCCGGGCCCCGTCGCGATGTAGTGGTGGTTGATGATTGTAAGGTGATTAAATCTCCCACAGGTTCCCGCGGTGAGGGTTCCGAAGACAAGGAACAACCAACTCACATGATCAAATATGCGGAAGCGTGTAGCAAATCACATCAAAATAAATCATGACAGGATATGAACATAAATGCCATCGAGACTAAAATATCAGAATGGAGATATAACAAGGCATTCCCATAATAGTTCAAGTTACAAGGTTAACAAAGTGTGTTAAGTTGTTACAATCCCAAAATAAGAGGCCAACAAAGGCCAATACAATACCAAGGTATATAAACCCAAAAGTCATACATCGGAACTCATGACCCGTCCCAACGTCTAGATGACGTCGTCGGGTTGCCACTCGCGAGCTAAGGTAGGCTCAACAGCCTCCTCCTGGCACTCCTCCTCAAGGGGATAACCTCCTGCACCTGGTCACCAAAATACAAGAATCAAACACGACGGTTTGGCAGGAAATCAATTTAGGTGAAAGTATGGAAATCAATGTTTAAT